>JAKELJ010000287.1:0-38942 GCA_025594165.1 Tamias sibiricus
CTATTCCTTAGCACCACATAAAAATAAATAAATAAATAAAATAAAGGTGTCCAACAACAACTAAAAAGGACAAACAAAACAAAACAAAATAAGGTGAAACAATGAGAAATGGACAATGGATCGTTAACGTTTCTTTATAGCTCCCTAGATCATTCCACGTACCAAAAAAAACAAAAATTATCTAGTCAAATAAATTGAATAAAGTCAGAATTTCCTGTATATAGTAAGCTCACCTTGCTAAATAATATCATAGCTTTGAATCAAGAACACCCTAATACTGATTTAGATTAAAATTTCACTTTTAAAAAAAAGGTTAAAAAAAAGTTTTTGTTTTTATTTGTTTTGTTTTTTTTGAAGAGAAACCAGTGTTTGTGTATTTATATAAAGGGGGCTTCAAAATTATTTTTTTTAATTCGAAGTTGTTGTATTATTATAACAATAGGCATGACATTACAGTTTCATAGTACATATATAGAGCAAACTTTTTACGATCTTCACTGTTTGTATTAACAAAGTATATTCATACTATTCATGTCCTTCACTCATGGCATTTAGGGGAATTTCTGGTATCCATTTTATTCTACCATCTTCTTTTTTTTTTTTTCCCTTCTTACCTCCGTGCTGCCTTCCCATTCTCCTCCCTCCCCATTAACCTTTCTAGTGTTCCTCTAATTCCTCCTATGACTTCCGCGGACACCAACCCCCCAACCCCGACCTGTGAATCATGCCTACTTGTATAGCAGAAAAACAGTCATTCGACATTTGGGGAATCTTTTGAGACTGACTTAACTTCACTTAGCATTATGTTCTAGTCCAACTTCATCCATTTACCCTGCGAATGCCAGTATTAGTTTATTCTCTTTTATTGACTGAGTAATACTGCCATTGTGTATAATATACCACATTTTTCTTTATTCCAACTCATCTACTGAGGGGCATCTGGTTGGTTCCACATACCTAGCCTATTGTGAAGTGGTGCTGCATATAAACATTGAAAGCTGTTGGCTGTGTCCGCTGTTTCGTATGCTGCTTTTAAGTCCTTATGTGAATAGACCCAGTTAGTGGGATGGCATGGGTCATTAAGTGGGTTCCATTCCCCAGTTTTCTCAAGGAATCTCCATACCTGTTTTCTATAAATGGGCTGCATTCATTTTGCAGTCGCCACCAGCAATGTAATGAGTGTTCCTTTTCCCCCCTACATCCTCTCCCAACATTTACTATCGTTTGGTGTTCATTAACAGATGCCAGTCTGACCTGGAGCTGGAAATGAGTAATCGTAAAGTACTTTTGATTTGCAGTTCTCTAATTGCCAGTGATGTTGAAATCATTTTTTTTCGGTGTATTTGTTGGATTTATTGTATAGCTTCTTCTGAGAAGTGGCTTTTCAGGATCCTTGGCCCCATTTATTGATTGGGTTATTTGATTTTTTTAGTTGTTTAATATTTTTTGAGTTTCTTTATATACTTCTAAGATTAAGTGCTCTATCTGATGTGCCTAAGGTAAAAATTTGTTCCCAATTAGTTGGGTCTCTATTGCAACTTCACTGATTTTACCTTTTGTGCCTTTCGTACTAATATAAGATAGCTGAAATTATATATAATTTTGTTTTTTTTTAAGTCTTTTTTATTATTTATTTTACTTATTAAAGGTCTGTATGAGATGCTCATGCTTCAATTTTTCACAATTTTTTTATAGTATCTTTTTACATACAACTGCTTGTATACAAAGTATATAAGTACCCATTCAGATCTTCAATCATGCATTTAGGATAATGATATCCATCTCATTCAACCACCAATTTTTTTCCAACCACCCCCCCTTACTCCCTCCTCATCCCCTCCCTTTCCGTTGACCATTCTAGTGTTCCTCTGATCCTATGTACCCCCTTCCAAACAACTCTGTAACCAGCCTCCTTATATCAGAGAAAACTTTCGGTACCTTGGATTTTTGAGATTGACTAATTTCACTTAGCATTATATTCTCCAACTTCATCCATTTACCTGCAAATGCCATTATTTTATTCTCTCTATTGCTGAGTAAAATTCCATTTTGTATATATATCATATTTTCTTTATCCACTCATCTACTGAGGGCATCTAGGTTGGTTCCATAACCTAGCTATTGTGAATTGTGCTGCTATAAACATTGAAGTGCTGTGTCACTGTAATATGCTGTTTTTAAGTCTTTTGGGAATAGACCCAGGAGTGGGATGGCTGGGTCATAGCAGGGTGGTTCCATTCCCATTTTCCCAAGAAATCTCCATACTGCTTTCCATAGCGGTTGCACCATTTTGCAGTCCCACCAGCAATGTATGAGTGTGCCTTTGTCCCCACATCCTCTTCCAACATTTATTGTTGTTTGTGTTCTTGATAGCTGCCATTCTGACTGGAGTGAAATGAAATCTTAGAGTAGTTTTGATTTGCATTTCTCTAATTGCCAGTGATGTTGAGCATTTTTCATGTATTTGTTGATTAATCGTGTATCTTCTTCTGAGAAGTGTCTTTTCAATTCCTTAGCCCCATTTATTGATTGGGTTATTTGCGTTTTTTTTGGTGTTAAGTTTTTTTAGTTCTATATACATTCTAGAAATTAGTGCTCTATCTGATGTGCATGTATTAAATATTTAGTTCCCAATTAGTTGGCTCTCTATTCACCTCACTGATTGTTTTTTTTGCTGAGAAGAAGCTTTTCAGTTTAAATCTATCCCATTCATTAATTCTTGGTAATAGTTCTTGTGCTACAGGATTCTTATTAAGGAACTTGGGGCCTAATCCGACATGTTGGAAATTGGAGCTTACTTTTTCTTCTATTAGGCGTATTGTCTCTGGTCTAATTCCTAGGTCCTTGATCCACTTTGAATTGAATTTTGTGCATGGTGAGAGACAAGGGTTTAATTTCATTTTGTTTGCATATGGATTTCCAGTTTTTCCCAGCACCATTTGTTGAAGAGGCTATCCTTTCTCCACTGTACATTTTTTTGGCAACCTTTGTCTAATATAAGATAGCTGAAATTATATGTATTAGTCTCTGTGGTCCTCAATTCTGTAACCATTGGTCCACCAGTCTGTTTTGGTGCCAATACCATGCTGTTTTTGTTACTATTGCTCTATAGTATAATTTAAAGTCCGGTATGGTGATGCCACCCCCTGCTTCACTTTTCTTGCTCAGGATTGCTTTGGCTATTCTGGGTCTCTTATTTCTCCAGATGAATTTCATGACTGCTTTTCTATTTCTTTGAAGAATGACATTGGGATTTTGATTGGAATTGCATTAAATCTGTATAATGTTTTTGGTAGTATGGACATTTTGACAATATTGATTCTACCTATCCAAGAGCAAGGTAGGTCTTTCCATCTTCTGAGTTCTTCTATGATTTCTTTCTTTAGTGTTCTATAATTTTTCCTTATAGAGCTCTTTCACCTCTTTCGTTAAGTTGATTCCCAGGTATTTTATTTTTTTTTTTGATGCTATTGTAAATGGCGTAGTTTTCATCATTTCCCTTTCAGAGGCTTTTGTCACTGATGTACAAAAATGCCTTTGACTTATGGGTATTGATTTTTGTATCCTGCTACTTTGCCAAATTCATTTACTAGTTGTAAAAGTTTTCTGGTAGAGTTTTTTGGGTCTTCTAGGTAGATTATCATGTCATCAGCAAATAGTGCTAATTTGAGCTCTTCTTTTCCTATCTGGATCCCTTTAATTTTCTTTCGTCTGTCTAATTGCTCTTGCCAGAGTTTCCAGTACTATGTTAAATAGCAGTGGTGAGAGGGGGGCATCCCTGTCTTGTTCCAGTTTTTAGAGGGAATGCTTTCAATTTTTCTCCATTTAAGATAATGTTAGCTCTGGGCCTTGCATAAATAGCTTTTATAATGTTGGGAGATATGTCCCTGATATTCCTAGTTTTTCCAGTGTTTTGAAAACATAAAGGGGGTGCTGTATTTTGTCAAATGCTTTTTTTTTCTGCATCTATTGAGATAATCATATGATTTTTATCTTTAAGTCTATTGATGTGATGTATTATGTTTATTGATTTCCGAATGTTGAACCAGCCTTGCATCCCTGGAATAAACCCCACTTGATCATGGTGCACTATCTTTTTGATATGTTTTTGTATCCGATTTGCCAGAATTTTGTTGAGGATTTTTGCATCTATGTTCATTAAGGATATTGGCCTAAAGTTTTCTTTTTTTGGATGTGTCTTTGCCTGGCTTTGGAATTAATGTAATATTGGCCTCATAAAAAGAGTCTGGAAGAGCTCCCTCTTTTTCTATTTCTTGAAATAGTTTGAAGAGCATTGGTATTAGTTCTTCTTTGAAAGTCTTGTAGAACTCTGCTGTAAACCCATCAGGTCCTGGACTTTTCCTTGTTGGTAGCTTTTTGATGACATCTTCTATTTCTTTGCTTGTAATCGATCTGTTTAAATTGTGTATAGCCTCCAGATCCAGTTTAGGCAAATCATATGACTCTAGAAATCTGTCAATGCATTCAGCATTTTCTGTTTTATTAGAGTAACAAGTTTTCAAAGTAATTTCTAATTATCTTCTGTATATCTGAGGTGTTTTGTTGTGATATTCCCTTTTTTTTTTTCATCACAAATGTTAGTGATTTGAGTTTTTTCTCTTCTTCTTTTCGTTAGCATTGCTAAGGGTCTGTCAATTTTGTTTATTTTTTCAAAGAACCAACTTTTAGTTTTGTCAATTCTTTGAATTGTTTCCTTAGTCTCAATTTCATTAATTTCTGCTCTGATTTTAATTATTTCCTGTCTTCTGCTGCTCTTGGTGTTGATCTGTTCTTCTTTTTCTAGTGCTTGGAGGTGTGATGTTAAGTCGTTTATTTGTTGGTTTTTCTTCCTTTTAAAGAATGAAACTCAGTGCAATGAATTTTCCTCTTTATTACTGCCTTCATAGTGTCCCCAGAGATTTCTATATGATGTATCTGTGTTTCTCATTTACCTCTAGGAAATTTTTTAATCTCCTCTTTTGATGTCTTCTTCAACCCCTTGTTCATTCAGTTAGCATGTTGTTTAGCTTCCAGTTGTTGGAGTAGTTTTTCTTATTCCTTGTTTTGTCATTGATTTCCAATTTCATCCCTTTTATGGTCTGATAGCATGCAGGGTAGTATTTCTATTTTTTTTATATTTGCTGAGATTTGCCTTGTGACATAATATATGATCTATTTTGGAGAAGGAGCCATGTGCTGCTGAGAAAAAAAGTGTAATTCATTTACTGAGGGATGAAATATTCTATATATGTCCGTTAGATCTAAGTTATTAATTGTTTTTAAGGAGGCCTAAGGTTTCTTTTGTTTAGTTTTTGTTTGGGATGATCTATCCATTGGTGAGAGAGGTGTGTTGAAATCCCCTAGAATAACTGTGTTGTGGGTCAATTTTACTCTTGAACTTGAGAAGCGTTTGTTTGATGAATGTAGGATTGTGTGCTCCATTATTTGGGGCATATAGATTTATGATTGTTATATCCTCTTGATGAATGGTTCCCTTAAGTAGTAAGAAAATATCCATCTTTGTCCCTTTTGATTAACTTTGGCTTGGGAAGTCTACCTTATTTGAAATGAGAATGGGGGGGGGAAAACCCCTGCTTGCTTCCGCAGGCCATGTGAGTGATAAGACCTTTTCCCAGCCTTTTACCTTCAGTCTATTGATGTCTTTTTTTCTATGAGGTGTGTTTCTTGGAGACAGCAGATTGTTGGGTCATTTCTTTTAATCCATTCAGATAATCTGTGTCTTTTGAATGGAGCGAGTTTAGGCCGTTAACATTCAGGGGTTATTATTGAGATGTGATTTTTATTCCCATCCATTTTTTATTTGTAATTATGATGATCTTTAGCTTGATTTGGTTTCTCTTCTGGGTTTGGTATTTTCCCCTTAGTTTTTAATATCTCCCTTTGTTGATTTTTTTTCATTGTTATTTTTCTCTTCTTCTTCATGAAAAATTTTGCCCAGGATTGTTCAGAAGTGCTGGGCTTTCGAGATGTGAAAATCTTTTAACTTTTGCTTGTCGTGGAAGGTTTTTTTTTATTTCATCTTCAAATCTAAAGCTCAATTTTGCTGGATATAAAGATTCTTGGTTGACATCCCTTTTCCTTCAGAAGCTTGAAATATGCTATTCCAGGATCTTCTTGCTTTTAAGGTCTGGGTAAAAAAATCTGAACAAAGTCTGATTGGTTTTACCCCCCCTATATGTAATCTGCTTCCTTTTCTCTTGTGGCTTTTAATATTCTCTCCTTGCTCAGTATAATTAAGGGCATTTTCATTATAAAGTGTCTTGGTGTGGAATCTGTTGTGATTTTTTGTATGTTTTGGTGTTCGGTAAGCCCTCTTGAACTTGGTTTTTTTCCCATTCATTCCTCAAGTTTGGAAAATTTTTCTGTAATTATTTCATTAAATAAATTATTTCTCATTCCTTTGGCTTGAAAAAACTCTGCCCCCCTCCTCTAACCCCAATCACTCTTATGTTTGGTCTTTTTATGTTGTCCCATAAAAATTCTTGAATGTTTCTGTTTCTTGGTAGTTGCCTTACCATTTTTTTTGCTGTGTAATCTAGATTTTTCTCTAGGGATTTATATTTGTCTTCATTGTCTGAGGTTCTTTCTTCCAAGTGATCTACTTCTGTTGGTGATACTTTCGATTGAGCTTTTTTATTTTGGTTTATTGCTTCTTTCATTTTCTGGAAATATTCTGTTTTTGGTTTTCTCTTTAGAGCTTCTATCTCCCTATTGAAGTAATCTTTTACTTCCTGTATTTGTTTATGCTGGAGTTCTTTGTCAAAATGATCTTTCACCTCGCCCTGTTTTTTGCTCCCCTCATCTCATTTTTGAGTTCATTCTTAAGTTCCGCGCTAACATTTTGAATATTGTTAAATTTCTGAATTTCCATCTCTGGCATTGCAACCAACTGTGCATGGTATGGAATCTACTGAGGGAGGTATATTTGATTTTGTTTGTGTCACTTTCTTCCCTTGTTTCTTTTTTTCATATTGCTTGTGCGTTTCTGATTCTATTCTTACCCTGCACTGTGGGGGGACCTTGTTTCTACTTTGAATTTTTACCTTAAAACCTTATTTGCTCCTGTAGTTAAACAATGCTATCAGATCCCCTTATATTTTTCCTTTACACTTTAAAATCAAACCACTTTTTCTATTCAGAAATCCCATTTGATTTCCAAATGTACAAGATTTAGTTTAACCCAGATTGTTGTTTTCCCAATTTTTTACTCTGTATGGGCTTCTGATGGGGTTTTAAAGTTTCAAGTAATGGACACAGAGTGGGTGATATGTTTAGGAAGAAGAGAAGTGAGTGTATTGACTTGTTCTTTTCTTAGCAAAAAGTATGAAAAGAGATAAGTTCTAATGGAAGTGGTTTTTAGTATCAGGTGGCGCATGGAGCGAGAGAAAAGAAGAATGGGAAACTGTGAATGAATTTAGATGGAAAGACCGATTTATATATATAAACCTTAACTTATGCTTTTTGCGGGTTGAAGAGGAGGAGGAAAATTAAAGAAAGATGGGAAAAAGGGGGTAAAAAAAAAAAAAAAATAAAAAAAAAAAAAAAAAAAAGAGCGAGGAAAAAAAAAAATAACCAAGGATAGAGTAGTAATTAGTGTAAGAGAGAGGAGATGAGAGAATGAGTCTAGAAAATAGAGAATAAACCATATATAACACCACTTTTGCTATATATTTCAATTGTACACGTTCTAAAAATTCCCAATTTGTGCTGGTATTATAACTTTTTTTTGCCTCTGTTGAGTAATGCAATGCAGGGTGTAAATAGGGGAAGGATGAAAGGAAGAAGAAAAAAATTATTTAAAAGTGAGAAGGAAGGAAAAGAAAGAAAAAAGAGGTGGAGCAGAAAGCAAACAAAACCACACTGTCCATCAAAAAAAAAAAACAAAGCTAAACAAACAAACTCCCAAAAACAACCCAAAAAACAAACAAACAAAAGGCCAAATACACACAAAACAAAAAAAACGTTGAATACCCAAGAACAAGTCTTCAAACAAAAATGGAACCCTTGGAAGCCCCCTTTCTTTTTTTCCCTTCCAGGTTTAAGCCACCTGACCCCAGGATCATGTACCAGTCCAAGCACATCCCTGTTTTAGTGGAGTCAAGGCTGCACCTTTTGGTCCTAGTTGCAGAATGCACAGTGGAAGAGTGGGGGAGGGGGTGACTTTATCCTCAGGCTGGGCCCTTGCTTTGCAGCATGCAGGGAGATGCTACTATGGCCCTTGGAGCCAGGCAAAACTGGCGGGCTGGGGTTCTCTCCTTCCAGCGGCAGGGTGCCTACCTCTTGCTCTGGTTGCTGCAGCTGGGCAGGTCGCACTCCCCCAGTGAGTGAGGAAGCACTTCACCAGTCAGGCCCTGCGTGCAGCATCCGGGAGATGCTACTCCTGGCCCCGAAGACTCAGGCAAACGTGGCTGGGTCCTCCTTCCAGCGGGCGGAGACTACCTCTTGCTCTGGTTGCAATGGGCAGGTCGCACATCTTCCCGATAATGTAGGAAGCCCTCCACAGTCTGCCCAGCGGCAGTCAGCAGGGAGCTTCTACGCCAGGGCCCACAGGCGGCCCACAAACTGTGCTGGGTCCTCTCCTTCCAGCGGCGGGAGTCTACTCTTGCTCTGGTCCAAATGGGCAGGTCGCACTCTCCCGATAATGAGAAGCCCTTCCCCAGTCGAGGCCCTGCGTGCAGCAGCCGGAGCTGCTACTCAGGGCCCAGGCGGCCAGGCAAACTCCAATTTTCTTGCTAAGGATTCTTTTAGCTATTCATGGGTCTTGTAATTTTTTTCCAGATGAATTTCATGACTGCTTTTTTATATTTATATGAGGTAAGGAATGTCATTGGGATTTTGATTGGAATTGAATTTAATCTGTATAGCACTTTGGTAGTATGGTCATTTTGACAATATTTATTTCTGCCTTTCAAAGAACAAGGACAGGTCTTTTCCATCTTCTAAAGTCTTCTAATAATTTCTTTCTTTAGTGTTCTGTAGTTTTCGTTATCGAGGTCTTTCACTCTGTTTGTTAAGTAGATTCCCAGTATTTTTATTTTATTTTTCTTGATGCTATTGTAAGTGGGGTAGTTTTAGTCATTTTGTTTTCAGAGGATTTGTCACTGATGTGCATATATGCCTTTGATTATGGGTATGATTTTGTAACCTGCTATTTTGCTGAATTCATTCTCTAGTTGTAAAAGTTTTATGGTAGTGGTTTTTTGGATCTTCCTAGGTATTTATATTTTATCAGGAAAATGGTGCTAATTTGTAGTTTTTTTTTTTCCTATCTGGATTCCTGTAATTTTTTTTTTTTTTTTTTTTTTTTTTTGTCTAATTGCTCTGGGCCAGGGTTTCAAGTACTATGTTGATCGCGCTACGAAGATGGAGACCAGGGCAGAGGTGCTTTCGGGTAGTCAGGCACTAAAAAAGGCAATAGTGGAGAGTTTGACGACAGTTGCCAGTGGTGTTCCTGCAACTGCGAGGAAGATAGGGGTCATTTGTGCATCTCAGGGACAGTGAGAGGTTGAATACGTGATGGGTGAGACTCCAGATAAATGATGCTCGGGGGGCCCCCGCATGGAGATATTTTATATTTTTAATTTCCAAAATGTTACCTAAGATTGTAATTATATGAAGAAGAAATGTTTGTGATCTTAAGGAAGGAAAAAATGGGAATCACTTAATTATTTGACATGAACCAATTTCTTTTGTTCTTTCTCTTTTTTTAAATTCCCCAGTTACTCTCATCTATACCAAGGCCAATTTTACTGTGGTCCTGAATAGTTGCCCAATTCCAGAAATTCTAGATTTAAGTTAAACTCCTCATTTCATATTTTTAGATATGACGAGTATCACCCTGGCCCCAATTCTTCCAGGGGACATTACATGCTTCATTTTGAAAGGATAAGTTTAGGTCTAATGCTTCCCTTTGAAACCAGTCATCACGGACCAGAGGGCTTTATGCACATTACAGGAATTGGTTTTAAATAAGCTTTCCAAAAATATAAATCAAAGAGTCCTTTTTATATATTGTTTTTAAACTAATCACATTAAAAAAATCTAAAGTGATATGTATTATTGGGGGTACGATGCAATGTTCACAAGTCATTACACTGGGAAATATTTAAATCCGATTAAGTGGGTCTCCTCAAATTGTTTTTTAATTATTATGGTGAAAACTTTCAAAACATTCCTTTGTAGCTTGGGAGTGGTACAGCAAATTGGTTGTTTTCCAGAGTAACCATATTGGTGCAGTTGTATACCAGAGCTTCTTGCTCCTAATTGTAATTTAGTGTTTAAACACACACACACACACACACACACACATTGACAACATTCCATCTCTGTGCTGCTTCAGTTTCTGGTAACCAGCAATATACTTCCCAACTTCTTGAGATAATTCTTATTTTATATGTAAAGTAGTGAGATCATGCAGTACTTTATCATTACTTTCTTGAGATTGTATTCCCAGATAAGGATGGGTTTGCTCATAACTGAAATCTATTTTATTTTTTGAAAACCTCCATACTGTCCTTCACAATGGCTCTAGTAACCTTATTAATCCAATTGACCAGTGTACAAAGATTTATTTTCTCAACATCCTTGCCGAGCACTTGCTGTCTTTATGTCTTTTTTGAACTTATAGCCGATGTTTTACTGTGAGAGGTGATGTATCATTGTGGTTTTTGACCTGCATTTCTCTGATGACTGGTAAAATAAGAATTTTTTTTTAATGCAACTAATTGGCCATTTCTATATCCTTTGAGAATGCCTATTTAATTGTGTTTTAGAGTCCCTTTTTTTTTTTTTTTTTTTTTTTTTTTTTGCTGCTGTACTTAAAACCCACAGAACAACTGAAGAGAAGAAAGGTTTATTAGGGCCACATTTCAAGAGGCCTCTGTCTGGCTCAATTCCTTGAGGCTTAAGGTGAGCAGGGACAACTTGTGGTAGAATGTGGCAAAGGGAGCACACACATGATGATCAGGAACAGAAAGAACTCACTCTCTAGATAAACAAAAGATTACCACAAAGCCAGGTCCCCCAATGCCCACCTCCTCCAGCACACCCTACCACCTTCAGTTATCTCTCTGTTGATCCATATAGGGGATTAATTCACTGATTGTTGAGACTCTCACAACCCAATCACTTCTCCCTCTGAATCTTCTTTCATTGTCTCACAGTCACCATGAGCCATAACAGATGCCTACTTTTAATTGTATTAAGAGGATGATCATGAGATGATATTTTACTATTTTTTTTTGATTTCCATTTATATTTATAAATATTGTCTTGTCTATATATATATACATTGTTTAATACTTTGTCCCATTTTGTCTCGTAACTCTGTTAATAATTATTTCCTTGCTTGTACAATACTTTTTCTCTCCACATTTTTTATGCTATGTTATAGTCATGCATACAGATCAAATTTTTTGTTACAAATTCAGTAAAGAAAACAATACACATATAACACTATACAATTTGGCCATGATCCTCCTCAGTACTTCCACCCCTTCCCATACCTCTCCCTTCCTTCTACTTCATCTCTCTTTTATTGTCATGAGACCCACCCCATCTTTCATTTCTTTTCTTCTCTAGCTTTTACATAAGGCGAGAAAACATTGAACCCTTAACCTCTGAGTTTGCGTTATTCACATAAGGGATCTAGTTTCCATCCATTTTGCTGCAAATGACATATTTCATTTTTATTTAGACTGAATAAAGCTCCATGTGTAGATCAACCATGTTGTCTTTATACATTCATTCATTCATGGCACACCATAGATTGTTCCATAGTTTAGCTAATGTGAACTGTGCCTGCTATAAACATGGTATCATGTACCACTATATGTAAAACTTTAGTTCTTCAGGATAAATACCAAGGATTGGTATTAGTTGGTCATCATGTGTTGCCATGCCGAGTCTTTAGAGGAGCATGCCATACTGATTTCCATACTGGGTTTACTAATTACAGTCCTACCAACAGCCTAAAATGTTACGTTTCTCCACTTCCTCCCCAACATTTATTATTATCGTATTCTGATAATTGCCATTCTGATGGTAAGAATGAAATCTCAGTGTACTTTTGATTTTCATTTCCCTATTACTTGTGATGTTTAACATTTTTCCAATATATTTCTTGGCCATTTGTATTTCTTTCCTTTGAAAATTGCTGCTTAATTCATTTGTCCATTAATGTATTACTTAGATTTTTGGAATCAAGTTTTTATAAGTAATGTAAAAAGATTTTAGATATTAATCTCTGTTGGCATAGTACTCCAGCAAAGATTTCTACCATTCTCACATTTTCTTCACATCCTAATCATTTTGTTTGCTGAGCACATGGTTCTAATTTGATGCTGTCCCATTTAAATGAACTTGCAATTATTTCCCTGAACTTAAGAGATCCTACTGAGACACTTGTTGAACTGGCCCATGTGCTGAGTTTAACCCTTTGTTTTCTCTAAGGAGTTGCATAGTTTTGTTTTTAAATTCCTCAGTCTTTGATTTATTTTTAGTTTATTTTTGTGCAGGTGAGAGCTTAGTCTAGTTTTTCTTCTTCTACATATGGATAACAAGTTGCCCCCCACCATTTGTTTAAAAGGATGTCTTGTCTCCAATGTGTGATTTTTGGTACCTTTGTCAAGATCAGATAAATGTAGAAATGTGATTTCATCTCGTGTCTTGGTCTCTGTGTCAGTTTTAAGTTATACCATATGTTTTTGATACTAAGTTTTGTAGGTTGGTTTTAAAGTTAGGTAATGTAATATCCATACTTCATTTTTCTCCACCCAATACTAGGAATTGAATCCAGTGGTACTTAATCGACTGAGACATCCCCCCAAACACTTTATTATTTCTTTTAAGATAGGGTCATTCTAATCTAAGTGCATTTGAAAAACTCCCATGACTGACTGTGAACTTGCAATCTCTTCTCAGCTTCTGGAGCTGCTGGGAATATAGGACTCTGCCAACCAACCCAAACATGCTTCTTGCTTTGTAATATTTCGTTCCTCTTTTTAAAATTTTTAATTTAATTTTTTTCAACTCTTGAGAATTTGAATATTCAGGGATTTTTGTAGCTCTATATAAATTTAATATTTTTTCCCTAATCTATGGAAAATATAATGATATAATTGATAGGATAGATAGTAATTTGATAGGATGAGGAAGTTGAATCTGTAAAATTGCTTTATATATTAATCAATCATTTTACATTATTTGCTTCTTCTAATCATGAACTTGGAATAGTCTTTATCTTTTTTGTGTCAATCATCAAATTTTTTTTGGGGGGGAACGGTACCAGGATTGGAACTCACTTACCACTGAGCCATATCCTACCCAGATTTTGTATTTTAATTAGAGACAAGTATCACTGATTGCTTCCACCTCACTATATTTCTGAGGACTGGCTTTAAACTGAGATCCTCCTCCTCTGCCTCCCAAGCCACTGGGATTACAGGCAGGCAACCACTGCCTCCCAGCCTCATCTTCAATTTTTCATAAATAGTTTCTCATCTTTACAGAACAAATTTTATAAGGTTTTGGTTCATTTATTGTTAGATAGATTCATGTAAATTTTTAAAGCTGTTATAAAGGGGGATAGTCTTTACTTATCTATTTAGATATGTGCTATTGATTGTAAAACTGTAACTGAGTTTTGTATGTTTGAATCTGTCCCTGAAAATTTTCTAAATTTGTTTATCAGTTCTAATAGTTTTTTTTTTCTTTTCAAGGAGCGCTTAGGATTTCTATATGTAAAACTAAGGTTATCTTCAAACAGTGACTATTGAATTATTCTTTTCCAATTTGGATATCTTTTATTTATCTAATCACTCGGCTAGAAAATCAGTTCTAAAAAGGGAAATAATGGAGATACACTTAAGAGCAATCAATTAAATCTGGGCTACATTCTAAAAATTTGATATGCAACACAAGTGGTGAACACTTGTAATCCCAGTGGCTGGGGAGGCGAGCAGGAGGAAAACAAATTCAAAGCCAGCTTCAGCAAAAGTGAGTGCTAAGCAACTCAGTGAGACCCTGTATTCTAGATAAAAGACAAAATAGGGCTGGGGATGTGGGCTCAGTGATTGTGTGCCCTGAGGGTTCAATTCCTGTACCTCCCTCCCCACCAAAACCATAATTGTTAATAGATTTGATATTAAAAGGTGCACGTTGTTTTTTAATTCTTAATGCAAATGTAGATAACAAAAAAAAATATTTTTATTTCATGAGAAGCTGTTATCCATATAACAATGATATATTAACATTACTGGTTTAAACCAAACACTCACTTACACTGAATTACTAGCCCTAAGTATTCCTAACAATTCCCACCTCTGATCTTGCAGGATTGAAAGACCATACTCCCTCAACACGTAGCTTTTCAGGAGCCTTTTCCTTCAGGTCCAAACCATAGCAGAAAATATCCTTAGCTTTTAGTCCCAGCAAAGGTGCTACCTTTTGGCCAATAATATCCCCCAACAGAGGTTTTTGATGACACATCTATCAATTTGTTAAGACTTAGATTTAAGCATTTCACATAGGATTTAATATGCCCTATCAATCCTTTTTCAAGAACTGGATAACGCTATCTACTTACTTGATCACTAGTTGCAGTATTCCAATTCAGATTGGTGAACCCAGAACACTTTCACTTACTAATGGGAAATTCTTACTACCTTTTTAACTGAGATTGACATCTGAGTAACTTTCCCAGCATACGTTTTTTTTCCAAAAGGCCTGGAAATTTAGCCCTTTCTGAAACTCATTCTCCTAGCAACTTAGGTAATTTGGGAACACATCTCCGCTCCCAACACGACGATATTTTAAATATACTTAGTTTTCGTCAGACAGTAAAGTATAAATGACCCCAATCAAAATAAATTTTTGCTCTATTTGAAACTTCAACAGATCATAACCTATGTGAAACGAAGACTCCTGTATTTTTTAATTTATCTCTTTTACTATACATGACAATAGAGTATATTTTTGATATTATATATACATTGAGTATAACTCCCCCCTTCTTGTGTTGATATTTAATGGAGTTTAACACTGTCATGTATTCACAATGTCAAAAATAGAAAATATCTGATCCTTGTGTTGTATTTTTCAAATTCAAAACTTTAGTTTTAAGAACCATGTCCTCTAAATAAAAACTAAAAAAAGGGCTGGGAAGTGGTTCAGTGTTTAAGGACCCTCTGTTCAATCCCAAAAGAAATTATAGTGTTAGCAATTAATATTTTTTAAAATTATATAAAATAATTGTAAGAAAAAATTGGGAAGGTAATGAATAATAATATCAAAATCACATGAAGTCTTATCACCCAAAGATAATTCATTATTGACTTTTATGTTTAGGGCTATGGTGAAACACAGTGCTTAGTGTTCAATAAATGCTCAATGAATATTATGTGTATTTAATATTGAATGAATACAAATTGGATATATATCACTATAAAAATAGGGTCAAAAATTTCATTTTTTAAGCAAGAGTACTTAGTTATTTTTATACAGTTGATTATCACGTTGATTAAAATTTAAAAGAAACTAAAAACAAGATGTGCTTGACAATATTTTACAAGTTGTTATTCTCGATGGGGATTTCACACTTCCATCCTATTTGTATGATGCATTTTAATTACACATTCTCTGCTAAGCAATGGAGTAGTGAGTGATTATGCTACAGGAACATTTTGGCATGTGTAAATGGGAGAGGACAGAAGGAGATTTTCAATTTAGTATGACTCACTCAGGCACTAAAACATGACATTCCTGAAAAAGCACTATATTGAGCATCAACTGTCACACTAGAACTAATCCTGGATCCACACAAGAGTTTTTTCTTCCTACTTGAAAGAAAAAAAAAAAAAAAAAAAGAGTCATCTCATCAGGAGGTCAATAGTAATTTAGAGAAAGGTAAGGAATGGGGATATTTCATGCTGTCACTGAAAAGAATAACCAAGACTTTTGCATTCATATACTTATAGGAAGAGAGCTTGCAAGCATCTAAAGGTGGGAGCAGGGAATAAGAAATCAAGATCATACCAGTTAGATTAACAGCAATCCATTACTGGAGTACTTAGTATTATGTTCTTTGAGGTTTCAGGTAAAACATTTTTTTTTCCTAGTGATATTTGGTCGGCTATGACAGTCTTACCAACTGATTAAAAAGCAAATATATCCATTTTCTTTTACTGGAAAAATGTTTAATTTGTTTTGTCAGGTGTTGACGCAATACTCTCTAGATTAACTTCCTTACTCTTCATACAAATCTAAGGTATTTTTTTATGCTAAAGTCAGACTAGTAAGAGACTAAAGATACTAGCTCAAGATATAAACCCCATTCTAAATAATGAATAATGAAATTATGAAGGTAAGGTCCTTTGTAGATACCATGAAGTGCTTATAAGTCAAAAATTAATCTTTTCAGGTCAGGTGTCGTGGTGCACAGTAATCCTAATGTCTTGGGAGGCAGAGCGCAGGAGAAATGTAAAAATTCAACAGCCAGCTCAGCAATTAGCACGGCCCAAACACTATGGAAGATAACCCAGTCCCTCAAAATACAAAATAAATAAATAAATAAATAATAGGCTGGATGTGCCTCAGTGATTAAAGTGTCTCCTTAGTTCATTTCCCTGTACCCCAATAAAAATATAATTAAAAAATAATTAATTAATATGTAAGTGTTTTCAATAAATATATTTTCAAATCTCATGCAGTGAAACAAGAGGGGAAAAAGGAAAAGAAAAATATGAAAAAAATTCTAAAAAAGAATAAAATATGAATATGGTGATAAATAAGTCGTTCTAAACTGAGCCTAGTATTTATGAGTTATATGACCTGGAATGATGCCTTTGACTTCATTTAGTAACCATAATATGTGATTATTTATTGGCCTATGACTCAGAATATAGCTCAAGACCAGAGCACGTTGCCTAGTATGAGCAAGGTCCTGGTTTTATTCTTTGCACCACAAAATTCAGAATGGATAATAATAATAATAATAATAATAGTTATGACATCAAGTTTTGTGGGGTATCCAATGAATTATAACATATTTAAAATGATAAGGGTTTACATGATAAACTGACTCATAGTCATAGTTCAAAATAATGTTAACTTTAAATCATTATGTCTTAATTAGACCTGCTACCTGGAATGGAGACAATAAGGTAGAAATATATATGAAGTGCCTGTAATATAAGTAAAACTCCAAATAATCTTGATATTCTGTTAATCTCATAATGAAGAATTTTATTTCCCAAACCATTAAGGAGCTCTCCCTGGAGTCAGGCTATAACCACCATCCATGTCTTTCTCTAATTGATCTCAACTCTTCCATATTTTGCCTTGGTCCCAACAAAATAAATCCTTATAGCTCATTTAGGATGCCATAAACAGCACTGTTCATTTATTTAAATATAAGATACGAATAGGAATTAAGTAATACTCAAGGATATTCCATCATACTGGTTAGAAACCTATGTAAACCGCAATAGAGATTTGTTGAAGCCGGTCTTGTTTTAGACGGGTTTGTGTACTTTTCAATAAGATTAATTTTGGAAAAATAATCTTCCTGATGAACTCTGGTGAGAGCAATCCTGACCAGAAGTCAAGTGAACAAGCATTCCAAAGTCTTTCAGGTATGACAAAATGTCCATTTATGAACTAATTGTATTATTATGAACCCAGTGAAATTTAGTGTTGCTTTAACATTTCAACATTAAGTAGTAATATCATTGGAACAGGATTTCATAGACTCTGAAGAAAATATGCACTGGGTTATACCTTTATAAATTTAAGGGAATGCATATATTTTAGCAGAAAGATAAAAGCATTGAAATTAGTATTTTGTGTAAAAAAATTGTGAAAAGGTAATGGTAGTGGGTGTTGTAATAGACCCAGAATGGAAAATGTTAATCCCTTTATGTTATACTTTACTTATAAATAATTTTTATGAGGGTACAAATCAAGTGGAAAGGAATAACTATTTTCAAGAGACCATCCATCTTTCTGCTGCTCAATGGGCTTAATGAATTCCATTAGCGTCTTTTTCTAAATACTTATTAGTTGTAGATGGAAAAAAACCTTTTATTTTGTTTTTTTACTTTTTTATGAGTCTGCGGCTCACACCCAATGCCCCACTGTTGAGCAAGCACTCTTTTCACTTGAGCCACAACCCCAGCCAGAATCATAGTTTTTAAAGCTCTCTTTGTTAAAAATACATGTTTACTACCAGTTATGATGCCCAATTTTACTGGAAATAGTCCCTAATATGGCTTATTACAATGATGAATTATTCAGTTTTCTAGTGGTTTGTTCCATTACATGATACCTCTGTCAATGACACCTCATTATCATTAATCTATTACTTTAGAGCTTGCTTTGGATTCTTCTCCGTGTCATCTTTCTGGGCATTTCTCAGTTTTGACTTGTGAGTCCCCTCACATTTTTTCTGTGTGTGACACACACACACACACACACACACACCACACTTTTCAAACCCTTAATTTCATAAACTATTGTTATGGTTTAATTATTAAAGTGTGAAACAATGCAAGAATGTTCAGGATCGGATTATTAGTTGTTATAGCCTTAACCTAATTAGAGATTAATTCACAGATATGAGTTAACTGGTGGTTGGGTGTGACTGGAGGAGGTATTACATAGGGCATGTCTTTGTGGGATTTATATTTATCCCTGGTGAACATACTCTCTCTGCTTCCTGATTGTCCCATGTCCTGAGCTGCTTCTTCTCTGCCATGTCTTCACCAGATGTTCTTTCTCTTATCTCAGGCCCATGGAAGTTGGCGAAACCATGGAGTGAACTTCTGAAACTGGGGGGTGTGAGCCAAAATAAGTTGTTCTTGTTGGTAGTTTTGGTCATAACATCATGAAAACAGCAGACTAAAACAAGTACCGCGTTTTTTTTTTGTCCCCCCCAACCCCAAATATAAATTCTTTGGTTGCTAATACATTTCCCTACTTATGGCTGAATATAAGCCAGATAATTATTATGTAGACAGTAGATTTTCAATCCTTCTCAAGAAATATAAAAACCACTATGTTAGATATCAGATGAAAAAATATTTTTCTAGTCATTTCATATCTGCCTATATATCCAATATTAAAGTGTAATGACAGTAAAAATGATAAAGGAGTAGAAATAATTTGGTTTTTGTTGTACATTTGGTGTCATAGAAAGACTGTTCACATAATTTCATCGGTATTTGGCGTACTAATGATAAATTATACACATTACAAATAATATTTCACCATAGAAATTAGTTTTAAAAATGCAAGTTGCATAGAGACACCTCTTACCTGTTCTTTTAATCCACGGTGTGATTTAAAGATGTAATGCACCTTTGTCATTTTCCAATTTCCCAAACACCTGTCCTGAATGTCACTTTCACTGATTGACTAAAGAAAGAGACACATTTCTACTATAAAGCATATTTGAAGAAGGACTTGGTTCTTACCCATGTCAATAGAAAGTGGAATTGACAAAGCTGCCAGACAATGAATATTATTCGGCATGAAAGTCACTCTAGAACACAATATAACAAAGCCAATGTATTTCCGATCAATCAATGTCCACTCTGCAGTGTATATTTTCTAACAGAGCTAATATCATTTCAGTCCTATTTTAGGGGATTAGGAAGTTTGGCCACTGCTTGTCTCAGTGAAAGAGATCTTTAGAAAAAAGAAAAGACGAATGATTCTGTAACAAATTCAAAAGTGTGATACTATCTTCTAAAGGTGATATTTATCTATAAACTTTTGAGGTTTCTGGCTTATTTTCTGACATAGTTTTTGGCATATATAAATACAAATAGAAATATACATTGAAGTACTTTAAACATCCCAGATTTCTGTGATCAGCCTGCTAATTGTATCTTTTATATCACTTTAGAAGCTATTTATCTATACTGTGACTACTCAAGCACTTACCTAATCAGACTTTTCCATTTTACAATATCAATGTTTTTATTAAAAAAAAAAAAAACTTAGTAGAACATGTTATTTCTATATATTTCCTATCATTTCTAGAAAAATCAAATTATTCCTTCCCCTTCTACATAAGATGGGGACTTCAGGTATTTGAGCTGCTGCTTATGTTATCATAAGTAATCTCTTCTCAAATTAATATCTGGGATTGTCTATGTAATATAATATAGATTATAGAGTTATGTCTGGATATGAGGTATCACCCCCCCTAAGCCATGTGTCGACAATGCAAAGTATGATTCAGACAGGTGATAATCGATTTATGAGAGCTGTACCTAATCATAATTAATCCATGAGATTTAAACAATTAGAATAGACTACTGTATTAGGTGGTACAATAGGAAGTAGGGTGTAGGCTGGGAACAGTAGGTGCTTTCCTTCAGGGTTTGTACTTTGTACCTGGTGAATGAAGTTTTCTCTCTTGATTGCTTCCAAGTGCCCATCCTAGACAGATATTCCTCTGCACACCATTCCTCCTTATCTCAGTCCCACGCGCAATGGAGTTCAGTGAACAAGGACAGATCCTCCTGAAATTGTACGCTAAAAACAAACATCCACTAATTGTTCTTGAGAGACTTTTTGGTCACAAGCAATTTAAAATCTACTAAAAATTGATATTAAACACATTGTTTTCTTTGATTCTTGATATTTTATTGCTTTTTAGATATGTTCCTTCTAAAATGACAAATAGATTAAAAAATGAACTCCATGTCCATAGATGTAAAAAATGAATTTGTGTCATAAGGACAGTTTTAAATCTGGATGCTTAAGTTTTTGGTGACCAGACTTCTTGGTATTGTCACAGATTCTTTTTTTTCTTCTAATTTATGACGATTAAGATAATCAATAGTCGATAAAACATAAATGTAGCTTATCTTCATTTTCGTTCTCAAAAAAATATTATCTAGTGATAAGTTCCAGTAGAGAGGAGATCAGGATATTTATTTTTTTTTCTATGGATAGGCTCCTTGAGTATCTTTCTTAAGATTAGAAGTCATGTTTTGTAACACAAAATCCAACTTGGAGAGAACCAAAGTGCACCTCACCCAGCAAAAACTACATCCACCAAGCTCCATTAAAATGACAAGTGAGACCCAAAGGGAACTAGAACGCAGGAGGGGACTTAGAGTCAGGAGAGCAGGGATTTTCTAGTGAATTAAGGATCCATTGGTCTTTTTAGAGTGGTCTCATTCATGGCATAATACATGAATATTGTATTCCCAATCTTATGAGTCTGAGAAAAGTTGCTAGTATGATAAAGATAGGTTTAATGACATTGAGAGTAATGACTCCTTGCCTTCTTGATTTGGATGCCACCACTCTCAAATACTTAAAATAAATAAGGACATTCTCTTTTGGAATAATTTTTGCAGACCATAAAATCAGATATAAATTTGATAAATTCTACCATCTAATCACATACTCACCGTAATTGCATGAATAATGTGCTTTATGGTGAATGAACACAGTACTAAAATTAAAATATAATATCCACTCATACAGCCTATCTAAAATACTCCTCGTTTTTCCTATGATTTTCCATCATGTTTGCACTCTAATTTGACTTTGTAGAATTCTCCTCACTTTGGTTTGGTCTGATGTTCCACTGTGTAAATCAGGATATCAGCTCTGGAAGGATGTTCATAGACGCTATATTGTGCACTCCTCTCATCTATCAAGTGCAATACAATTTTCATTTGTTCTATTACATATGAAGTTCCATTTATTACAAAAAATGTCAGCCTATCTAATATAATTACGGTTTTTTCCTTTTCTAATTGAATCATACATTGTGGGCAAATATTCCAAACTTATTTGAATGTTCTTGTGTATTTAAAATTTAATGAATTAAATATGGTAAATAACAGAATGATTTATTATTTCTAATGTTCAGTATAGTTATGGATTTTGACGTGCTACTATTTTACATTGTTTTCTGTATTCAAATTGTATGCCACTAGTATTTCTTTGACAAATTATTTCTTTCCTTTTACATGGGGTTTCTTACTCTACGTTTAGCAGTATCTTGCATTTTTGGCAATAGCGAGGTTTACCTTGTGTTTTTATTGCCTTAGCCCCCAAATCAAACATTTCTCTAAGGGACTTGTACCCTTTCCTGATAATTGTATTTAGCAGCTCACACTTATCATCAGGTTTTCCTACTCAACTGTTGTTCAGTAAGGAGTATGAGAATAATATATGCAAATACTACAATTATTATGTATGTGTGTGTGCACAAATATATAATATAAAATACAGACATAAGCACACTAACAAATACCACTCTTACATTTGAAGTTAATTTCTTTTTCTCTATCCAGGAAGAACATTGAATTCATCATACTGATGTTTTCAATTCTAAAGCAACCCTACAAGGTTCACTACGTTTTCTTCCATTTTCTATTGTTGACAACATGGTTTACCCATAATAACTTTGGATATAAATACTTTAAGATAATCCTGCTCGTATGTAAACCAGTCCACCATTCTCTAGTGCCCACCCCCATGCCAAGCCGATACCCTTACTCATTCACTATAACATGCCACCTGGAGTGTGTGCCACACCCATGAGATGCTTTGACCTCCGTAGAACTCAAAAACCCCATAGGGCAGCTATACTCCCTGCTCGGCTATGCTACTTGGCTGATCTTATATACCTTTCTTCCAGAATGTTCATGGACTAAACCCACACCAATTCTTGCCCTGGTGGTAGTAACCTGCTTGCGCACTCTGCTTGGGCTTCATCATTGCTATGGACTGCTCAGTCCTCCGTGAAGATGAAATTCCTGCTCAGCGCACCTGCCCCCATGTCAAGTTGTCCATTTATAAACCTTCAGTACTCTGCTTGGATTTGGATTCTCATCACAGGCTGACCCCTTATGATGTCCTCCCACTTTCCTCCCTGTAACTTGACATCATATTCCAGTTTCGCCTTGCTATGGATTCCTTTCTTGCTTGCTCTACTTATTCTCTGACTCCCCATGGATTGAACTTTTACAACTCACCCTCTGCCTCATATCTTCTCAATTCCTTGATCATCATATGCTAGCCAGCTACTTCACAGTGTGGATGTCATCTCTACTTGTTGCAAGTCTGACACCCTGACCGTGGTACTCTACAGTGCGTGAACTCTGCTATACTACACAGAGTCAGTGTGGCTTCTACTCCCCACACCCAAAACTCTCCAATCTCTTCAATTCATATTATGCATACCAACTAATGTTAGAAGCAAATTTGAGGAAGGGAAAGAAAATAAACAAGAGAAAAGGCTAAGAAATTTATTATGAGTATAATTTAATCTGTAGCTTATATGTAATCTACAGCATTTTCTATATACATTTTACATCATCAATTTATCAGACTCAATTTTCCTTCATGTCCCAATGAACCGAAATAAAATGTACTGAATTCAGAACTCTGAAAACTTATAAGAATAGAATTTGGTAGGAAAGTTGAATAAGTTTAAATTCTGCATTTTCCATCTTTTGTTATTGTGCAACACACACAATTTTCTGTTTTTTGTGTTGGAATTAGTGTAAATTAACTATAAGTATATTTCAAAGAAAAGTGAGTCGAAAAGTCAATAAAAATTTCAAGAAAGACCCAATGTTTTTTTCATATTTCAACTTTTTTTTTCTAAGAATATTAGAATTTAAGAGGTTAAGATATGCTTTCTCAACTAACTGACCACTGGAGCATTTTTTTTTCTTTCTCTATAGCTCTTAATCACCTATTCCTCTCTTTAAAATTTATTCTTCAATCCTCTGATTGGCTTTTATTCCCTTCTTTTTCTAATCCCTTTCCTTCCTTTTGCTCCTTTATGTTTTATTTCCATATCCGCTATTCCTAGTTGACTGATTTGTTGAAATGTAAATCATAATTTAAGATTTTAAAAGTGACCTTCATCGGGTAAAGATATCTGAGCATTTCTGCTTTTAAGAAAACTGAGAGGAAAAGTAGGTAAGTTAATAATTCTGGATCATAATCAGCTTTGCCTTACCTCTGAAAACAGAGCTGGCGTGGCTCAGTTAATTTAGTTGACATTGCCTTTAGTATTCAGATACTTGATAACTGTATGTCCAATACACAGGTAGAATAAGAATAAGTTCATTAAAATATTTGAGTTATATTTAGAATTAATCATTGCTGGAATAATCCATCGAATCCCTGAATGTGACCAGAAGTTTTGAATGAGAGCAAATCATGATTCCTGTGTAAGACTTCCATGTACTTTAAACAAACAAGCTGATCTAGTATGTCTCAATATAAAAATATATCCTCACAGCAACATACACCAGTGTTGATGATTAAGATTGATTCAGTCTTCAAAATTTTATTTTGGTATGTTTTGCTCCCATAATACTATATTCCCTTGGCCCTTCCCTCCTTCCCGCTTGAACCCCTTTCACTAAATCAATGGTCTCCCTTCAAAGACTACTTCTATTTTTTTTAATAACTTATGTACTTAGATTGTATTTTCCCTATCACATTTTGAGATTTAGACTGTGGGATAATGGAGTCAACATTAGTTAATGCATTTCTTATATTGTTTGGTATAATGGAATTTATTCTGAGCCATATATAAACGGTAATAACTGAAAATTCTTGGAAGCTGCTAATTTTAAAAAAATCTTCTTTCTGCTCTTATTTATATTCTTACATTCCTTGTAGGTTTTAGTAATTAGAAAAGGTTACCATTCATTTAGTGCATTTGATCTGCGAAACTCCAGAGACAAGTATGAAAGTAAAGACACTTTTCTCCAGAGAGATTCATTTGCTTCAACTCAGGTTCTGGGTGGATTGTTATAAAACTCAGCAAGCTCAGTTTAATTTAAATGTTATGGACTGAATATTTGTACTCCCTCAAAAGATATGTTGTTGCAAACCTAATTCCCAGCGTAATTACATTTGGAGATGAGGGTATTAGGGAGGTAACAAGTTCATTAGATGGAAGCCCACTCGAATAGTGTCTTTAAAAAAGAAAAAAAGAACTTTCTCTAAGGGATATAATCGAGAAAGAGGCTGTCCCATCCAGGAAGTGGCTGTCATTAGACACTAGGATCCTGCTGGCACATAGAATGCTCACCTTGAGATTGGAAAAAAAAAAAAAATGTTTGTTAATTAAAACCACTAATTTATACTATATTTATCTAACGCCGTGAACTGAATAAGACATTTTAATGCATGTGAATTTTTCCTTTAAGAGTTTTAACACTAAACCAAGATTGAAGGGCACAAAATAACTTTACTCATGCACAAATAACTTCCTCTCTTACTTTAAATTTTTTTGCATTAGTAATTATATATTGCTATTGACTATTGAAAATCATACCTGAGACATGTTTTGAAATTTGCTGTGTAAGAGAGATAAAATGTGAACTATTAAGAAAAAATGCAAAAATAAAATCAGGTCAATAACAGGAAAGTTTGAAAATTATTTGAAGTCCACATAAAAGCTTTGAAAAATATTTAAACACATAATATAAAGACAAATGCACAATAAAAAATTAGGGAAAAAAAAAATGCATGATGATTCAATAAATTTTCTGGGTAAAGGTGGTGTCATAAAAAAAAACGTATCTAAACAGACAAGAAACTTGATATGTATTAAATTCTGAAAACAACAATTAATTAATGAAAAGGCAAAACAATCAAAACACCTCTCCTGTTATTTTGAAAAATTTGTTAAGTGTATCAAACAAGCTACAAAATTTCCTGATAATTGGTGATGATTAATTTTTGGAGTGTTTTGTGTGAGGATGTGTATCTACGCCTGAACATATGTTCTACCTTAGCTATGCACCCACCCATAACTGTAGAATAATTTATAAGTCCAACTTGACTGGACTATGGATACCCAAACATCTGTAATAATCATTATTTTGTATACATCTCTCTGATGTGATTCTGGTAGAGATAAGAATTTCAATCAATGTATTAATCCAACACTGTTCTTCAGCTTCAACTTCTAATTGTATCTCAATCGTATTTCAACTTCAGAGTCTCCAGGTGAAGTGCTGACTCAGAGACTCCTCAGCCTCCCATATCCTGTGAGCCTCTACACATGAATATAATTTTTTCTACACACACAAATGCCAGTCCACAACATACATCGCATAAATCCATCTATTGGTTCTTAATCTATTTCTCTGGAATACTTACTAATAAAATGATCATTCTGTTAAATATATGAAGAACTAGAAGAATAAAAAAGATGAAGAGGTTATTTGCAACACTATTTAATAATACACATCTCCCTATTCTCTTTGAAAAATAAAGCTTACATAAGAATAGTTCTTATTTCTCCTCCTGTAAAACTGCATTTTTCTTTGCTTATCATCTGACTTATCTTTCCACTACCATCACGCCCATCTACCTGTCAGACTCACATCTCTAAAACAGAGGACTGAAAGTCTCATTCATAATTGTCTATATAGCAAAAACCAAATTGCTAGCATAGCATTCACAGTTACCACAGCAAAATTTCACTTTCTCACGCCCTCCATTTGTGTGATACATATTACATGTGGCCGGCAGACCTGCATTTCCCTTAATTCCTCAGTGTGCACACACACTCATAGCTCCTCCCATCAACCCACTTCCCCATTTCCTGGGAGGGAGGTCAAGCTTGTCATTCTTTCCATGTATGAATTAATTACTGTTCGCCTCTATAAAAAGTGTCCCTTATTGCCTTTTTCAGGCTAACTCTTTATCTAAAGTACATTAATAATTTTAATTAATTTGTTTATGAAAGTCACTCATGCTAGAACTTGAGATTTTAGTGAACAAGAAATATGTTTCCCTCATCTCTGTAATCTTCAGAACCTATCACATTACTGGGTTACATTCGGAGGCAGGAATGAAAGAAATGAGTGTGCACGAATAATTAATAAATTTCAAATCCCAGAAACTGGAGACAAATGAAATGTTCCATGAAAGATAACTATGAAGCAAAAGCCCTGTTAAAAATGAACATCCTTTGAATGCTACCTGAAGAATAGGGAAGATATTAATAATATTGGAGGAGGTACTCTATAGTAGTCCATATTTTTACTCATTTGCGCATCCACTTTTAACTGAAAAAATATTAAGTAGTTTATGTATTTTCAGTGGAGTTTAGGTGCCAACCTCTATGGCAAAATCACATGAATACTAATGGTGCAAAGAAGCAGAATATAGTTAAAAAAAAAACAAGCCGAATGCCTATAATAGAAAGAGAACAAAAGATCCTTTCCCGTTCCTTGTTACTAGAAGAGGAGACATTTTCAGTTTATAAGTAACGTGGGAAACACTTGACAATAGAATGATAAGATTTTAGTAATCTAATTCATTTTTAAATGCATAAAACAAGACTAAGGATGTTTATTTTTTGCCATTTTTTTTTTATGAAAAGTTGCCATCCCAAAAATAGCCTGATGAAGCATTATAACATTACCCAGGATAATATTAGAACAAAGCAGAAGCTGATAAAATACAAATCCAGAAGAGATCAGGAAGTTGAAACCACATTAGACCATGTAAGGGAATCTATTACTCACTTTTTTCTTTGGAATAGCAGCACCCCTTTCTAATAAAAGAATTGACTATATATTGGTGAATTCACACGTTTTTACAAAGGCATTTTTCTTGTTTAATTAAGAGGTCTTCCAAGTTGGTGTCATCTCAGATCACTTTAATATGTATGTGAAATTCTTCTATTCCAATGTTGGTAAGTTAGCATACCTGAATCATTAATCCAACTAAATCATTAAAAATATGTGAAAAAAAAATAAATGCAACACTATATCTCTGGTGAACAAGGGCTTAATTTTTTTTCCCAGCCTGACAAAAAAGTAATTCAGTTTCTATTTTCTACATGTAGAGATGGAAAGTCCCTAAAACGGAATTTTGTAAGAAGGACTAAATCAATGGTCTAAGGATGGATGTCAACACATTTCCTGGTCCTAATAGTTGGCTGCCCTTTCCTGAACCACTTTTACCTAGTGTCTTGAAAGTGCAGCAAACAAATTTGCAAAGTAATACCCAAGACCCTCTGTAACCAAAAAGACAAATACCATGTGGATGCAGATATTTAAAAAATTTTCTGTATTTTATGATATTTGACATCTGAGCCCAACTGAATCATAGACATCAAATGCAAACTAACTACTCCAGAGCCACCTCCTCATAGCACCCCAAGAGTTTATATGTTTTTGTCTGCCTTAAACATTCCAGCTATTTTCTAGGCTAGAGAACACTCCTATTGCCAAAACTGCAGGAATTATCCAAATGATCCAGTCTTAACAGTTCCCCTGCCTATTCTTTCTTGCAGAAAATCCTATAAAAGCAGTGGCCAAACCTCTGCTCCCTGTATGTCTTCTGCCTCATGGCCACTCTGTGTCTATCCTAAGGGGGGGGGGGGGGGGGCATGTGGCCTTGTATACATGGTGTGCTATCTCCTATCACTAGACCTTGAGTATAAAACACTTGTTTAATTTCTTCTGTGTACTCTCCTCTCTGTCCCTCCTGATTGACCACTCCTGCAAGAAACAACAACAACAAAAACATACACCATGTGAAATTAGGTAATTCTATTTAAGTAAACCGCGGGCGTGTGGTTCTGATCACATGCCCACTGACAGGAAGGATTTAGCCCAATGTTTTTGTTCCTGACCAAAGCGATATCATAGTGTTTAAAATGTCTGCATATGTGTTATAATTCATAATGTTTTATTCATTTACATGAATGAAAACCAAATAAAAATATTTCTAATAAATAAGATTCTTTCTTAGGAGCAATAATCTAATCATTCTTTGCAGACAGCTAAGAAAATCATATAAGAACTTTGTTTGGGTGAGATATTGAAAAGAGAAATAAAGTAAACAATGAGTCAAATAATGTAATAGCACACGGGATTATGGGAAGGTGCAAATTTGCCACTTTTTTTTTTTTATTTTAGGCACAGAGAATCACCACCCACCTGCTTTCTGGGTCAGACTTGGAGGGGCTCATGCAGGCAATAATTTGCTGTTTTCTTTCATGCCATTGTTGACTGTACTATACTAATGATTGTATATTAATGTAAAGTTCTTAAAAATTTTGATCTCAGGAGCTGGCACACATATTGTAGATCCAAGAGTTTTGTCTTATCTGGATTGTAAATTGATTAGAAATCAAATAAAATTTAAGTAAAAATTTAAAAGGGGGAAGTTTTCATATACTTATTCATTAAAACTAAAGTATAATCAACCCATTACATTTTAACATTGGATATATATTTTTTATAAAAAAATAACTATTACTTTCAAGTAGAAAAATCACTATTTTATAATTTTTTACAACCTTTTATATTTTTTTTCTGAATAAAGAAGTCTTCAGTCCTATTCATTCAATCTGTTGCAATATGTTGTTTTGTTTGAAAATAGATGTAAAATCTGGTCACCAGATATGGAATTAACCACAAAGGAGTAATTTCTTTGGGTATCTTTGGCTTGGTCCTCACATTTGCATGGGGGGAAAATGATAAGATTTTGCTGTCAATAACTTAAAATATAGTACCTTCCTAATTTAATTGTATATAATTATGCATTATTTGTTGCTCATGACATTTAAAGATGGTTATATTGGTGCTGCCAAACTAATACTTGCCCTTTTATGCAGGGCTTTATTTGCGTGTACTTAGGCAAATTTAGCAGCCTTTGGTTAGTTACTAAGCAGAAGAAAAGCGAATGACCATGTTTCTCAGTGATTAATGGAATCTCACAATATTTCAAATGCTTTAAAGTTATGAGATCACAATTACAAGAACAATACTATGTCTCTGAAAAATTGAGGCTCAATAAAAGATTAAATTTTCTAAATAGGTTTTTTCGTACCCTATTTTGCTCTATGAAGGTACTCATTCACGAGAGAAATTTTACTGCGATAATAGACTTTATGCCAAACATAATAATATACCAGAGGTAATCTGATCATCTCTGATCATATATGTATGCACATACATATGTATACATAATATGTTTAATGTATATATGTATAGGTGTAAGTGTGTGTGTTGTGTGTGTGTTCACACATATCACTAATATTTTGATTGAATGTGCCCCTCAAAGGTGACCTTATTTTAATGTATGATCTATTTCAAAGGTCATAAGGTTAAAATTCAGTCATTAATTGGTAGTAGACTCAATTCTAATAACTAGTGACCTCAAAAAGATAGGTCAATTGGAGACACACACAGAGGTATGTGGGGCCCTGTGGAGGATCTCAGGCAGAGATTGTAGATAATGGCTTCACTAACTAGGACCGGCCAGTGAATCAGAAACTAGACAGCAAGGAGAGTGAATTGGAGCAGATATTCTCTTCACCGTACTCATAAGAAACCAACCATGCTGATGTCTTGATCCTCAGATTTCCAGAAACTAAGAGAAAAATGTGTTTCTAGTGTTCTAATCACCTAAATGTGATAAACTTGTTACAACAGAATTTAGAAAACTAATAAACCAATAGACATAGTCCTTTTATTTTTTTATTCTGAATTAAATTTTTTTCAGTGGGGATTACTCTGACTTGCAGATGGGAAGGTCCTCTAGGGCTGAAGAACTTTGTGTTTTTGTTCTGGAAATGTCAGTGGTTTCAGCATCACATTGTGGCATGATAAAACAAGTATTTTTTGGGCTATGGATAATGAGATTTGCTGGCAATGACAAAGTTTCTCAAGATTCATAGATTAAAGCAGCAGATGAAGAATACATGTTATATACAAAATCAGACTGAAATATAAGCACTTGGCTACAAATATTAATATTTGTTAATATGTGATAAGACCATTATAAGTTAGTTCTTTATGTTGATGCTGTAAAAAAAATACCACAAGCTTTATTGCTTAAGCCAACAAAAATTACTATTTCTTATTAGAAAACGCCAGGAGTATAGTAGGCTGGGAAAGGCTGGCTAATAGCAGTGCTTTTCTTCTGATAAATTTATATTAAAAACATATCTAAAGATAGTGGACTCCTTACTTCACCATCACCATGATTCATCATATTTCCTTATAACCTGATAATAACCCATGGGTTATAGTCAAAAGAATGGAATGGAGACTTACAACTCTCATGCAAAGTTTTGAGATCGTCATAGAAAGGAAACACACAGTTTAAAATCATCTATCAAAAGGCAGGATAATGGCCCTCCAAATTTATTCCTGCCCTGTCCTGCAAAATCTATGAATATGATACCTTACATGACAGAAAAGTACTTACAATGAGATTAAAAGATGAACATGCTATAAGAAGATATATCCTGATTATTCAAGTGAGTCCAATTTAAATCACATGGATCCTTAAAATCAATGAACTTTTCCTTACATAAGCATCAGAGTTAAAGGGAAAATTGACTAGAAAGGAAGGATCCAAGAGATAACCTTGTTGTGTGGTTGTTGCTTTTAAGAAAGCAGGAAAGTTAGGAGCCACAGACTGTAGAGACAGCCTTAAGAGGGTAAAAAGGCAAGGAAATCTCTTATTCTCTGAGACTTCCCAACAAAGAATGCTTCCCTGCAACAACATGATTTAACAACAACCAGTGAGACAGACTGTGTAGAATTTTAACCTACAAAATGGTAAATTTGTGTTGCTTAAGCAGCAAAACTTGTGAAAATTTTTACAGCAACAATAGAAAAAACTAATACAATCAATACTTAACAAATATTAACAAATAATAATATTCATGCCAGAATGCTAGTAAGATTACATCAAAAGAAAATAAAACATTAATGACTAGAAATAAAAATATCTTGAGAAAATCCGTGAGATATGAGACTCAGTTACTTTTTAAAAACCACATTTATATATAATAGCCATCTAAAAACAAAAAGGTTTAAATAATGTCTAATACAACACAATGTGTATTAGTCTAAGCGTTGTCTGAATCCGTGCTGCTTGGTAACTCATCCATGCTACTGCTTCTGATTCCTCCCACCAAAAGTGAAGATCCTATGTAAAAAACTAATTTGTGTCGAATTATTTTTTAGTAAGTGATTTTTTTACAAAGAAAAACTTGGAAGCTTTAAGCGTAATAAAATATTTCATATGTTCATTTATTACATATGTCGTACACTACAATAATGATTGGCAATTTTAATTTAAGAAGAAGAAATAAAATTCTGAACATACAATATTATTGAAGTATTTTTGACTACTGCAAAGCAGTAGAAGGTAGGTTTGAAGCATATTTGTGTTTACTATGATGCTTCCTTTTAGAGCAAGATAATATGTCCTAAAATATATCTTCATTGGGCAGAATTCAAGCTTAGTGCAATATTCTCTTCACTTCACTTCTGGAAACTAAGTGCATGTCACTGGGGAAACCCCTCTGTTCCGCTTGTACATAAAAATTATGATGTGTCTCTCAACACTCAAATTATGAAAGGTCAAAATTCTTACTAGAGATTGATCCACAGTTCCTCAGAGGATTTTATGTAATCATAAATCATGGCATTCTCTTTCACTTGGGTTTCTAATTCCAATATGAAGTATGCCTCCTAATTATTGCAACTTGTAAAATTTCTATGACAAGAACACAGAGTTTTGAAGACATACAATTAAGAAAAACATAAGGTTTGCAACACATTTCAATGGCTGTATACATTATTATTGTTAAAGAAACTTTCATATTAACTTTCCATTTAGACCTTAAAAAATTTATTTTTATGGAGATAAACCTATGAATTCCACAAAATTTCCATTTTAACCATTATTAAGTATACTGTTTAGTGTGTCGAGTACATTAACAATCTGTGCAATATCGCCATTATTCACCTCAAACACTTTTGTCATTTCCCTCCCTAAAACTCTACCCAGTAAATAATAACTCGCCCATTTCCCACCAGCCCAGCCGTCAACCTCCATTGTATACTCTCTCTATAAATTTGACTATCCTGGAAATGAACAGTCGAATTATCCAATACATGCCACTGTGTCCTGGCTTATTTCTCATCATGTAATCGGGTCAGAGCTTCATATCTTAGCCTGTGTAGACTATCACTCATTGTTGAAACTGAAGAAGGTTTTGTTGTAGGTGCAACACATATTTTATCTTTTCAATCTGCCAGTAGAAATATGCACTGCTTCACAATTTTGCAGTTGTGAGTACTGCTGCTTTGAATTACTGATATAAGGATTTCCTTCTGATCCCTGATTTCAATTTTTATTTCATCTGTTGACATTTTGAACTTACTCTTTACTTTATCCAACAACACCTATATCTATCCTCCCCCACCCCGAGCCTTCTGAACTTTTCTTCTTTCCATCTCACTGCCATCACCTGTGATCCTTCACTTGCTCCTCTGTCCGTTGTAACAATAAAGATATTTTTCTCTGTTTAAGCAGAGCAGCGTGGCCTGAGCCGTTCCGTAAAGCATTTCTTGCCCTTCCTGAATCTGAATATTTTCACCTTTTCAAAGAGGTTTGTTTCAAGGACCTTCTAAATACCCAATCCATATTGCTGCAAGTGGAATGGTAATAGAAAGAACATATAACACAGTGCTAATCGTCTATTATTTTAAACCATCTACAGACTACTTATAATACCTAATACAATGTAAATGTTAAGTAAATGTAAATATAGTTGATCTACAATAATGTTTGAGAAAGATCAAGAATAAAATTCTGTATGCTTAATTAGAGACTCCGAATCCACAAGCTGGTTGAATTTGTGATATGAAAACCAAGAGATAGACAAAGACAGATTCATGTTAACCAAAAGTAAAGTGTTCCCCATTCAAAGATAAATTCCTATACCAACTTACTAAGAAAAACAATTGGTTTCCATCTCTTTCCCAGTAGCACATAGACATGGCACATATGAGAATAGTCAGGATAAAAAACGTAATTGTGGATATCAATATCAGCATATTTAATTCACTAGTTTTATTAATCATAGATGGATTTAATAGAATACAGAGACATTTCCTAAAAACACTGGTGGTTTTCAAATAAGAAAGAAACATAATTTCAATAATGAAGCAATATAATAATTTTCTTTATTCCAGAACAATACAAAATAACTTGAGCCTCTGTAAGACAATGAATAAAGAAGAATTATACCTTCATTATACTTTAGCTCTGACACAGTAGTATAATATTCACAAAAAAATCCAAAAGTAGTAAGCTCTTTGGAGAGGGAAAAATGCAAAGGCCAAAAGGGAAAGAAACTATTTTTCTTGGTATAACCCACCCCCTTCCACAGTGTTAATAAGCTTTATTTATATTATATACATTGAACTCCTGAAAATTTTTGTTTTCCTGAGCTTGTCATAAGCTACATATACCAAATTATGCTGAATAATTAAAGTGATATATCTATTTTTTTTTTGGTAATATATGTTAGTAATCATTCAGTTGTGAATCATTTTTTGTAAAATTATAATTTAATTCCATAAGATTTATTTTTTTTTTTGTTTTTTTTTTTTTTAAAAAAATCCGCCTGAAGGATTGGTAACCCTGTATTGAAGAAGCAGGGACAGGCCATTACTCAGCATTGAGAACTTTTTTTTCCTTTCTTTTTATCTATAATAGTAGTATGTATTACAATTCTAATTATGCACACATATAGCCATCTTTTTACTATACAACTGTATGTATACAAAGTAATGTAAGTAACATTCCAAGAGATCTACAAATCATTCATTTAGATAATGATTATCCAATCCTCATACCCCCCCCCCCCCCCCCCCTCAGAACCACCAATTGTTTATGGTTCCTTCTTATCCTCCCTCACTCTCCCACTTGCTCCCTCCCATACCACCTCCCTTTGTCCATTAGCATTCTAGTGTTTCCACTAAATCCTCCTATAGTACAAAACCCATCCCAACAACACTGTGAACCTAGCCTTCCTTATATCAGAGAAAACATTCGGTATTCTGGATTTTTTAGATTGGCTAACTTTTCACTTAGCATTAATATTCGCCAACTTCATCCATTTACCTGCAAATCGCCATTATTTTATTCTCTTTTATTGCTTAATAAAATTCCATTTTGTAATATAAACCACAATTTTCTTTAATCCACCAACATCCTAACTTGAGGGACATCTAGGTTTTGGTATCCACAACCTAGTTCATTGTGAATTGTGCTGCTAAAAAACATTGAATTTGGCAGTGTCACTGGTTAAAATGCTGGTTTTGAAGGTCCTTTGGGTGATAGACTCCCAGGAGTGGGATAGACTGGGTCATAGGTGTGGTTCCATTCCCAGTTTTCCCAAGAAATCTCTCCATACTGCTTTCATATAGCGGTTGCACAATTTTGGCAGTCCCGACCAGCAACTGTATGAGTGTGCCATGTTACACCCACAACCTCTCTCCAACAATTAGTGTTGTTTGTGTTCTTGATATCCTGCCAATTCTGACTGGAGTGAAATGAAAAATCTTAGAGATAGTTTTGATTTCATTTCTCTAATGCCAGCGATGTGAGCATTTGTTCATGTATTTGTTGATTAATTGGTATTCCTTATCTTCTGAGTAGTGTCTTTTTCAATTCCTTAGCCCATTTATTGATTGTGGTTATTTTTTTTAAGTTTTTTGAGTTCTTTATATATACTAAGAATTAGTGCTCATCTGATTGCACGAATAAATATTTGTTCCCAATTACTTGTCTCTCTAGTCACCTCAATATTGTTTCTTTTGCTGAGAAGAAGCTTTTAGTTTAAATCTACCCATTCATTAATTCTTGTAAATAATTATTCTGGCGCTACAGAATCTTAATAAAGAACTTGGGCTAATCTGACATGTTGGAAATTGGAGCTTACTTTTTCTTCTAATAGGTGTAACTGGTCTCGGTCTAATTTCTAGGTTCTTGAACACTTCTGAATTGAGTTTGTGCATGGTGAGAGATAAGGTTTAATTTCATTTTGTTGCATATCATAAAAGGAAACATTAAATTCAATCTAAAAATAAAATTTACATAGATAGAAAACAAAAATAGACAAAATAGAGTAAAACTCTTCTAAGATATAGTTTTTTAAATTCATACTAGAATATGATGGATTCAACAGAGTGATTGGTAGAAGATAAAGAGTTTTTTGCTGGCCAACGGTGGCAACACGCTTAGTAATCCCACGCATGGGAAGCTGATGCAGGAGGACCTGAGTTCAAAAAGCCAGCCTCAGCAAGTGCGAGCACTTCGGAACTCATTGATACCTTGTCTCTAATAAAAAATACAAAAAAGAGATTGGATGTTCCCAGTGGTCACAGTGCAACCCCAAGAGTTTCAATCCCGTGGTACAAAAAAAAAATAGAGGTTTTAATCAGGAATCTCTAAAAAAAATTTTTCTCTAAAGCTGTGATTTTTATCAACTGTAGTAATACTACAAATAACTCCTTAGCTTCCACATGGTTTTCTTAAAAATGAACAATATATGGGATACTTACAGATTCTAAACTTAGGCAAAAAATATAATCGGTTGTTCAAAATATTAAAATAATATATAGTCTGAACAAAACTTCACAAGGCATATTTAGGGGAAACCCATGACTATACGTGAACCCTATTTTATGTTAACCATCTGATTCTCTGGAGTCAAAAATATGGATTTCCACTCTCAAATATTGATAAAATCCAAGGTAATATATTTATTTAATTGAAAATTTCTTGTTTTCCCACAAAACTTATTTCGTCATTGGATCTTGTGCTGCTCCTAATATTAAAAAAAAAAAGGGTTAAGATATTCTAAATGGCCAAAGAAAACCCATTAGTTACTTACTCTTTTCTTAGATAAATTTCAGGTTCAATATAATAAGACTTGTAGAGAAAATATTAAACCATTCCAAGGTAACCAGATGTTGATAACTAATAACTCAGGCTGTTTGGCACCTGGTATAAATGTTGAAGAATAACTCTCCCACTCTCAATGTGATTCGGCAAGGAGGAAAGCATGTTTGGCCCAGAAAGCTTCAAATGAGGTTAATTCATTCAAAAACTAGTTACACTACTTAAGAATATCTGCACAGTTCATTTACACTCAATAATTCTTGATTTACTAGTTTACCTAGACAACGGCTTTTCTTGATACAGCTTAGTACTGTTGATGTATTCATCATAATATCTGTAGAAATGAATATGCATTGAAATTCAAAACCACACAAGATCTTTCCAAGCTTGTATTATAAGTAGCTAAAATACTTTACTTTTACAAAGAATTAGAGACATTCACAATTAGAATAAGTTTTGATTACCAGGAACAAGTATTTAATAAGACATGCCCTTATTCATATATTCCAGATTTTATTGTCAATATTCCCACATAGTATCATTGTTTAGATTTATTTTCAGAAAAGATTTTAACTTGTGAAATCCTGTCTTAAGCTTTTCACTCACATAAATACATTATAATTTTATTTAATGAATAAATATGTTTTTTTTTGTTTTTGTTTTTTATTATTTATTATTTTTTATATAATTTTATTTTTATATAATTTATTAATATGACACCTTACTCATAGTGCATAAATTAAGTATCTTTTTATCATACAACTGTTTTGTACAAAGTATATTCGTCACAATTTAGGTCTTCAACTCATGCATTAAGGAAAATGATATCCATCTCATTCTACCACTTTTTATTTATTTCCCCCCCTTCCCTCCCCACTTGCTCCCTCCCTTACCCTCCCTTCCCATGAACCATTCTAGTGTTTCGCTCTATATCCTCCTATGTAAACCACCATCCCACCAATACTTTGAAATAGGCCTCCTTAAATAAGCAGAGCACATTTTGGTACTTGGATTTATTGAGACTGACTAACCTTCACTTTGCATTATGTCTTCCAACTTCATACCATTTACCTGCAGAATGGAGTCCATTAATATATGTTTTTCTTTATCTGCTGAGTAAAATTCCATTGTGGCGTATATACCACACATATCTTAATCCACCATCATTTAACTGAGGGAACATCTAACGTTGATTCCACAAACCTAGCTATTGTGAATTTGTGCAGCAACAAACCTAGAGATAGGCTGTGACACTGTAACATATAGCCTGTTTTTTTAAGTCCTTTGGGAATATACCCCAAAGAGTGGGATGGCTGGGATCATAGGATGGTTCCCAATCCCAGTTTTCCAAGAAATTCTCCATAACTGCTTTCCTATAAAACGTTGCAACCATTCTTGCAGTCACTCACCAGCAATGTATGAGTGTGCCTTTTTTCTCCACAGCCTCTCCAACATTTATTGTTGCTTCTGTGTTCTCTTGATGATGGCTGCCATTCTGACTGGAGTGAAGTAGAAAATCTTAGAGTAGTTTTGATTTGTCCATTTCTCTAATTGCCAGCGATGGTTTAACATTTCTTTTTCATGTATTGTGTTGAATGAATTCGTGTAAATCTTCTTCTGATAGGTGTCTTCTCAATTCCCTTACCCCATTTTATTGAATGGGTTATTTGGTTTTATAAGTGTACTAGTTTTTGAGTTTCTTTATATATTCTAGAGATTAAGTGCTCTATCTGAATGAGCATGAATTAAAATTAATTTGTTCCCAATTAGTTGGCCTCTCAATTCACCTCCCTGATTGTTTCTTTTGCTGAAAAGAAGCTTTTTAGTTTAAATCTATCCCATTCATTAATTCATGGTTAGTAATTTCTTGCGCTATACCATAGGATTCTATATAAGGAACTGGGTGCCTAATCCAACATGTATGGAAATTGAGCTTACTTTTTCTTCTAATTAGGTGTATTGTCTCTGATCTAATTCCTAGGTTCCTTTGATCCACTTTGAATTGAGTATTTAGTGCATGGTGAAGAGATTAAATGGTTTAATTTTTCATTTTGTTGCATATGGATGTCCCGAGTTTTCACCAGCACCATTTTGTGAAGAGGCTAACCTTTCTCCACTGGTACATTTTGGCTACCTTTGTCCTAATAATAAGATAGCTGTAATTATATGTATTAGTCCTCTGT
>JAKELJ010000288.1:0-38739 GCA_025594165.1 Tamias sibiricus
GGCGGAACTACATATTTGCTTCTTGAAATGTAGAAGGTTTTGCTTATGTTTGTATGTAGATGTTCCATCATTTGGGAGCATAAATAATTTATGATCATTTATGTCTCATTGATGTATGGATTCCCTTAAGCATTTTGTCCATTCTAATGAAACTTTGACTTGAAGTCCCACTTGTATCTGATAGGAAGGATAAAAACTACCACTTGTTTTACAAGATTTCATGTGACTATGAATTTCTCCCTTCCTATCTAACCTTCAGATCTGTTGATGTCTTTTTCTATGAGGTGAGTCTCTTGGAGAATAGTAATATTGTTGAGTCGATGTTTTTTCAATCTAATCTGCCAGTGTACATCTCATTTCATTGATGAGTTTAGGCCATGTCATATTTAATGTTATTATTGTGATAGATTGATTATTTATTCCCTTGTCCATTTTATTTCTGTGTTTTTTAATGTCAATTTGATTCATTATTCTTTTAGTGGTTAGTTCCCTCACTTTGTTGGTTTTCACATTTTATTTTTATTTCTTCTCATGAAATATCTTCGAATATGGTTTTGTATTCGAAGTTTTTCCTAGCTGTGAATTATTTTTAACATTTGTTTATCATGGTATGGGTTTTTTATTTCAATCATCAATTCTGAACTTAATTTTTTCTGGCATCAGTAAATTCTTGGCTGGCATCCATTTTCTTTCAGATAGCTTGGTATACATTTATTCCAGAGACCTCCTTTGCTTGAGAGAGTCTGGGTTGAGAGAGATCAGCTGAGATCTTGAATGGGGTTTCCCTTGTAAATGTTACCATGTTGTGTTTTCTCATAGCAGTCTTGTAAAAATTCTATCCTTATTCTGTATGTTAAGGCATTTTCCATAATAATGTTTTTTCCTTGGTGTGGGTCTGTTTGTAATTTTGTATATTTTGAATACCTGTAAGCCTCATGTGCTTGAACTTTCCATTTCATTGTTTTAGGGTTTTGGGAATTTTTTTCTGAATTATTCGTTTGAAAATATTGTACTTTTCCTTTCATTTGTATCTCTGAGCCTTCATCTATCCCAAAAAATACTTAAATTTTTGCCTTTTCATGGTTATCCCATAGTTCATGGAAAAAAAAAAGTTCTGTCCATGGGATCTCTTAACATCTTTTCCTCCACAGTCAACTTTGTTTTCAAGATATATAATGTACACACACACACACAGCAACACACACACACAGTACACATAATATATATAATAAACAAAATTTTTTTAATAAAAATAATACATGTGCATATATATATATATTATATATATTTATATTTTTTTTGTTTTTTTATTTGGTAACCAATAAATCACGGATTTGAAAACTCCGAGGGGCACTTGACCACTGGGCCACATCCCCAGCCCAATTTTTATTGTTAATTTATTAGAGACAGGGTCCTCACTGAGTTGCTAAGTGCCTCCCCATTGCTGAGCTGGGGCTTTGAACCTCGCGATCCTCCTGCCTCCAGCCTCCCCAAAGTGCTGAGGATTACAGGCGTGCGCCACTAGCGCCGGTCTTATATTTTTTTTTTCTTGTACCATGGACTGGAACCCAGGTGTGCTTAGCCACTGAGATCCACATCTTCAGCCCATTTTCTTTTTCTTTCTTCATTCCTTTCTTCATATATATTAATATCAATATATAATATATTATAAGTTGAGACAGTCTCACTGAGTTGCTTAGGGCCTCAGTAAATTGCTGAGGCTGGTTTTTGAACTCACAATTCCTCCTGCATCAGCCCTCCCAATCTGCTGGGATTACAGTGCTTGTCACCATGCGCTGGCAAGATTATACTATATTTTGGTCTTCATTGCCTGAAATTCTGTCTTTCTAAGTGATCTAGTCTGTTTGGCAAAGCTTTACCCATTTGAATTTTTAATTTGGGTATTTGTTGATTCCTTCATTTCAAGGATTTCTGCTTTTTTTTTTTTTCCAGAATCCTCTCTTTATTGAAGTGATCTCTCACCTTCCTGTAATTTCTTCCTCTGGATTTTGAACCTCCTTCGTACCATCCTCTGTTATGCAGATCAGTTTAAGTACGTACATCCTAAATTCCTTACTCTGAGGACACTATCTTCTCCACTGGGGCTGTTGATGAGGACTTCTGTTACTGGAATAGTACTTAGATTTGTTTGGGGTGATTTGTTTCCTCTTGCTTTTTTCATGTTGTTTGTGTTGTTGCTACCCATCCTAACAGTATGGATCTGAGGCAGTAGAAATTTCTACCCTATGGACTTACAGTTGTCCCCTAACGGTTTCTAGTACCTAAACTTGCTGAGAAGTTGCCTGTCTTCTTTCCTGGTTTCATACCACAGAGCAGCTAGGAATCCAACATCCTCTATTGCCAACCATCTTGAAAACCCTCTGTGCACTTTTCATTCATATTTTCATAATTAAAAGTAGAAAAAATTTATCTTGGATAGTTTTTCCTTTTAGCCTATCTTTTAATATAAGGCTGCATCACATTGTGCTAATTGTATTATTTAGATTATCTCATTTGGATTTATGGAACAATTTTGAAGTATCTGGTGTTTTTTTCTTCAATTGACACATGATGTTGTGACACGTCCCTGCAAAAATTGAAGGCGTAGCACAATTGAAAAGATCCATTCTAGTGGCCCAACACAGAAGACAACTGGTGGTTCCAGGAACTATAAGGGAGGCCCTTGCATAAAGGCAGACAAAACCTAATGTTTTTTTGTAATAATGACTGTCGTTCCCCTAATAGGCCCTGGAATACCAATATCTAAGCAAGTTCCCTAGCCACTGCATTTGAAGGAACATTCCTAGGTGGACACTCTAAAAAACTGTTCCTCACTTGTAAAAGCAGTAAAAGAATTGACCTCAGTTTGTGGTTATGTATCTTATATTTTATCAAGGAAACCTCCTCCGTCGGTTGCTGAGAGAAATAGAATGTGCTCTTCATCAAACAATAATAAGCGCAAGGAAAGCAAAAGGAGAACAGAAGCAACAGTGTCAGAGGCAAAGGCAAAAGCCTGCTCCCCCAGTCTGCCAGCTTCTATTTATATTAATAGATTACATTAGTTTCATTGGGCATCCACTTAGTCAACATAATTTATTCATTGTATACAACTAGGAAGTTTTTAACAGAGTTTACGCAACATTAAGCAGTTTAATTCCTCAAGGTTACATACAAAGTTGCCAATGTGCCATGTTAGAGAGTTTTGTGTAGCTCTCAATAAAGTCCATTTTATAAAGTTACTGTAATGTGGATAGGTTTTAGCAACGCAGTGAAAACTTATGTGGGTTGTACATAACAAGAAAGTTCCTTTAATTCCCGAGGAACTAGAGTGGTCCTGAGATCAAGGTTAAGGCTGATAAGACTAGCAGAGAAGCCTCCCTCATGGAGGGGCAATTACCACAGCACAGCTAGGCATTGCACATGTATTAATTATCATTACTAGGTCCTGGGAAAACTACTGCAGAATATTCCCAATCATGAAAAACGAAAATGCCTGTTATTCCTTGGAAGTTTGCCTCACCAGAAGGAAATTTGCTGGTTGTTGTACATTCATCCACAGCCTAGAATTCCTTACACCAGATACAGTCTGTAGGACTCACCATGGCTTCTACTGGCAATGTCCTGAATACTTAACTGACCACAGCCTGTGATTCTAGGTGAATTTTCTTTGACTACTGATATTAGTACTGCCCTGCCTGCTCTGCCAGGATAATTCAGAACCTCTGGGACATTGCATACCTGAGTTTTGGTACTTAAGGTAGGTCATCTGGGGCCACCACAGTCCTTCCTGCCAGTGGTTTGTGCCTTTCCTATTAGGCTAGGTATTTCTATTTACTAGTACAAGTAAGGGTCAGAGAAATGAGGAGAGGTTGGCAAAATGCTGGCAACCACCAAAACTGGGTTTGGAATTTTCTTTCTGAAGTTTCGCTCACCCCTCAGGGGGGGGCAATTTTTTCTCCAGTTGGGGGAAAAAACAATGACTTTTTTTTCTTTCTTTTATTTTATTTTTTTGTACTGGAGATTGAACCCAGGGCATTTAACACACTGAGCTACATCCCCAGCCCTTTGTTTATTTTGAATACAGTGTTTGGCGTGAGTTAGCTAGGACATCGATAAGATGCTGAGACTGACTTGAACTTGTGATCCTCAGGCCTCAGCCTCTGGAAAGTTTAAAGAGATTACAGGCATGAGCCATGATGCCAGTCCCCCCCCCCCCAAAAAAAAAAGACTCTGACAGTTAAAATCTGCTACAACTAATTGCCATTTTGAGGATAAGGGGGATATTAAGAAACGTCCACAATTTGTCAGGACACTGATGCATGTCAGGGGCAATAGGAGACTAAGAGGTCATCATTCCTTTTCTGTGTATGAAGACAGTAAGCAAGGCTGGGGGTGGGAAGGAAAAAGAAACCATAATTTGAAGAGGTGGCTTTAGATGTAAATGATGGTTTAGAATGATTGGAATTATCATCTAAAGTCATTTCCGTAAAGGATGTAGGAAGTGTGATATCAAGGCATCAAGCAAGTCAGCTAATCACTTAAGTAAAAAATAAAAAAAAGGAAGGAAGTCGGTAGGAAAACTACCCTAAGTGGAAGCCCCAGGAGATGAATGTGGTCCTGACTCCTGTTCAGGAGTTTCCTAAGAGGACAGCAGAGAATTGTGACCTGAATGGCCTGAGAAAATGAGCAAGATCGCAAGATATCAGGGCGGAGCTGTTCCTGTACACATGTGAGCCTGTTATTTCTACAATTTAAAACTATTATTGCTAGTATCCAAAGGCAATCAATACCTTCTTTCAATGAAAAGTTAACCATTTCTAGATACAGGTTCTACCTTGCTTGCTCAGCTAGTGTGCCATGGCCTCCAGTACAATGAGTCTCCGGAATGTTCCTTAAGTTTATACAGATGGGAGTTTCTGCTCATAGTGAGAATTAAATAGGTTGCAGTAAAGACCGAGTAACACACTACAAAGTACAGTCCATTGCGCAATTTTGAGCAGGCTTCTGCAAACCAACCTACTCTTTATACCTTGGGGGAAGGGCAGGGCCCGGCAGGCAAGCCAGGAGGCCTGCAGCAACCGCAGTTCCTTGTTTAGCTTTCTTCTGATCCTGGACTGGAGGTATTTTGGTCCATGACGAAAAATCGCCCCCTGCCGGACTCTCCTTTCATCAAGGCTAGGAGGTCCGGAAACGGCTGTCAGAGGACAGGTTTCCTCCGTCGGTTCCCACTCTTCCCCCTTTGTCCACAGAATCGTCAGCTTAAGGTTACAAGGCAGGTATCCTTACGTCCAATTGGGACGGGACGTGACCTCCCACGTAAGCATAGCAGGAAAAACCGGGGTGATTTGCGGTAAGCCTTAAGAACTGGTGGGCCCCAAGGAAGAACATGAGTGTAGGAAAATGCTGGAAACAAAGCATTTGGACAACAAAAGACGTCCCAACCCTGAACTGCTACTATGGGAGTTTAGTCCTGCTGCCCTGCGGCTTAACGTCGACCGCAGAAAAAAAAGGCGCATGCCGCGTGCGTACCGCGCACGCGAAGAGGCAAGAAACTGGATGCTAAGAAACAGTCGTGAGGCAAGAAACTGGATACTAAGAAACAGTCGTGAGGACCCCACGGGAAAACTATAACTTTCTCCCGAACAATCATCTATTAGTCGGCTAGAAACCGGGAGAAGAAGAGAACGCCAATAACACGAAACCAAAGCTGCTCTTTAACTACGTAAGATGTCAGGGGAAAGCGCGAACGCAGTCCCCCACTACCACAAATTATGCAGTCGAGTTTCCCACATTTGGGGAAATCGCAGGGGTCAGCACATCCGGAGTGCAATGGATAAGCCTCGCCCTGGGAAAACCACCTTCGTGATCATGGTATCTCCCCCTGCCAGGTAAGTATGAGTTGCTCACCCGCCCTCCCACCTCACCCTCATACACCCCTCACTGTACACACACGGTCACTTTTCTTCGCGCACTCCCGGGTTCTCTTAGCCCGTACACACAGAGGATACAACCCTTCTCGAGCAACAGTCCTGAACTCGCTCCCACAACACGGGGAAATCCACCGCGTTTAAGCAGCAAGTGCCCTAACAGCAGCCCCTGCGCGTTCTCATCTACATAAGCCACGCCCTATCTGTGGCGTCACGCGTGGCGCCCTGCCCTACGGTCGACGCCCCGCCCCACGTCTGCTCCTCCCTCCCCTTCGCGGTCCACCCGGCCAAAGAGCGCGCAGGCCCGGGCGGGGAAAGTGCCTTCTTCCTCTGCCTCTTTCCCTCCCGCCCCCCCGCCTGGTGTTGGGGCCCTGCCGCGGAGCCGGGGCCTGGTCTCTCGGAACTGCGCAGAGAACAACTCCAAGATTCTGTGCTTCCAAGTGGTGTTCAAAAGCATCGATTTGAGCCGGGCCCAGAGGCACACGCCTGTGATCCCAGTTACTCCGGAGCCCGAGGCAGGAGAATCGCTAACTCAGCGAGACCCTGTCTCAAAATGAACAGGGCTGAGGATGTTGCTCAGTGGTAGAGCATCCCATAAAACTGTGCGGGCGTTCAGTACTGGGAATCGTACTGAACACCCGCACAGTTTTATTCTTAACCCTTGTTTGGGTGAAGAGCATATTGGCTGCTTGCCGGGCACATGGTAGGCAAGGGCCCCTACCACTCTATTCCCTGATCCTTACCTGTCAGAATTCTTGCTGAAGACAGACAAGTCCTCAGACATTACCTAGGGTAAGCTGGAGGAAGAGGAACGCTTCTATAGCTCAAGGTGCTCAGTGTTTATCCATGACACAAAGACCACCTACTCCAATTTTAAATTAAAGCAAGGTTATATTGTGTATACAAAGAGAGCTGACCAGGGTCTGCTTCTCCCAAACACTGGCCTCGAGATCAGCCCCCCCGCCCTCTGGGAAGACAAGGTTTTTATAGCACAGAAAGTTAAAAAAAAAAGCGGGGGTGGGGGGGCGCGATGTCCTGGGAACTTACAGCTAGTGTTGATCCAAGACGCAAAGAAAAGACCACCAACTCCAATTTTAAATTAAAGCAAGCTTATATTGTATACACACAAAGAGAGCTGGCCAGGGCTGCCCCTCCCAAACACTGGGCTTGGGGTCAGCCCCGCTCTCCCGGAAAGACAAAGTTTTTATAGTTCAAAGAGTTACAAAAAATCTTGGGAACTTACAGCTAACAAGGTCAGACATGTGTAATTCAAAGCAAGTAGCAAACTAATATCTACATGGCATTGCATTCCAAGGAAAAAGGGGAGTAATAGTCAAACCCCACATCAAAAGTTTATGAGGCACCGTTAGTTTTGAGAGAGAGAGAGTCGTTATCTGGTCAAGGAAAGCCAGGCCTGAGTGAGCTCAAGGCCTGGGCATGAATGCCAGACAATAAGCTCAAGCCAAATAAGAATCCTAGCATTTCATAGAAAACTGAAGTGGGCTTTTCATAACTTTTTTAAAAAATATTTATTTATTTACTTTAGTTGTACACAATGCAATCATTTATGTTTACGTGGTGCTGAGGATCGAACCCGGGCTGCACATGTGCGAGGCAAGCGCTCTGCCGCTGAGCCACAATCCCAGCCCTTTTCATAACTTTTTGACAGGGTGGTTCCCAGGCTTAAGATGGAATTAGGCTGGTTTTATCATTCCCCCCCCCCATTTTTTTTTCTTTTCAAATCTTTGAAAGGGAGTAATCCTATAGGCTAATTTTATCGATGGTACATAATAGAATTAAATTGAAGCCCAATAAACCGGAGCATATAGTTAATAACACATGGGACAATAACTAGTAAGAGAAGGATACAAATTTATAGGACCTAAGAGAGAAGTTAACCATGGAAACCAATCTCCCAGCCTAACCAATAATTACTCGTTTTAATTTTGTTAATCTCCTGTCTATCTCATCTACCTGTTGTTGGATAACATTAGAATAATCTGTAATATTAAAACAGCACATGTCTGGGAATTGTTGGCAACCCAAGTGATGTTTTAATAAAAGAAAATCAATAGCCGCTCTATTTTGTAACATTGAGGTTCGAAGTTTTTCATCTCTTGATTAATTTTTGCCAAAACTTGTGCAGTAAGGTTAGCTGTTTTGCTAAAACTACAGGCTATTTTTGTGATTTCTCTTTGTATTTCTATAACTAGACCCGCAAGTGGCAAAAGAAAGGCTGCTGCGATTGCAGTGTCTAGTGGGTCTAGGAGGATTAAATTGTCATCGCAGTTGGAGGGCAGACTTTGGGCAATTCGGTGGGGAGCTGTCAGAGATGGCAGTAAAGGAAAGATCCGTCCAATAGAACAGATCCCAGAAAAGTTTGTAGGCAAAGCCTGGAAGGTTGCTTTATTACAAAGAAAAACCCATCCTGTTGGCAGTCGTTTGCCATTGGGTAGGGAGATATTTTGCTCAATAGAACAATTGGGGGGGGATCGGGGAAGGATGCAATCTATGCATAAACAATGCTTTTGAATAACCAGTGAAGCTGGCAAAGCTGGCTCTGCATGGTATACTGGCCAGTCTTGCTGCGTTGCTCTATCACCAGTGACTTTAACATAGTCAGTATATTTTACAGATAGACCCATAAGATTGTTAGCTAGCAATTGATGGATGGAGTTTCCTTCTTGTACACAGAAGGAACTTTTGTCTATAGTGTCAACAGCCAATTGTAACTAAAAGTTTTGAGTAGTTACAGAATTTAGGGGACTCACAGAAACATCCACCTTTAAAGTAGCTTTTGAATAAACAGTATCTATTGGGGCCCCTTTTTTTAGCTTAGTACAGGAATACTGTCCTGAATCTTGAGGGTGAGCAGAGTATTTTATAGATTCCAAAATTTATATTATCCTCCTCGAGATTGGTCTGTAAGATTTTTCCATGGTCCCTCCCTGAATACCTGACTAAAAATTTCTTGGTTATCTTTATGCCATTTGATAGGGCCAATTACTGGATCTTGACAAGAGTAAGTACAATTTAGTATTAGTGGAGATCCTGCAATAGCAGGTCCTTCTTGGGCTACAGATGGGGTAACAAGGTTTGTTGAGGCCAGCATAGCTAAAACCCAAGGATACATGTATACTCCAACAGGGCAAAAATTATTAGCATAATGCTTATAATAACAGGGAAAGCAATAAGAATCTAGTGACAAAATATTTAAACCTTAGTAATTTTAACTTTAAAAGGCCCACGCTCAGTCACTTTCCACCTCTGGCTGCTGGATTCTCTTCCAGTGGGTTCTTCCTCCGTGGTTTCTGTAGGTTGCAGGAGCCCTGTTTTGGGGATTGACTTGAATTGCAGTTGACTATGAGCCGTGGAGATTTGGCCATTGTCGCCACCCGTAGTCTCACGGGATTTGTTGCGGGATCTCGAGTGACTTGGCCGAAATTGCTGATCGGGTCAGCGCCATTTTAGTGGTGTGTTTTGTCGTGTGTTAGTCGTTGTTAGAACCAGAGAGAAAAGTTATCAGAATAAAAAGCTGTTTGTCTCCAGTTTGCTTCTGAAGTTCTTCCCGCGGCTCCGTTGCTCCAAATCTTCAGGCGGCAACAGGTGGCGGCCCGTACGGGGACTTCGGAGCGGACAGGTAAGAACTGAAGGTCTTTAAAGATGGGTTCGAATATAACTGAATCCCAAGTGATAGAGGCTATGCAAAGACTCCTTGATATACCTGACTCTGTTCTCAGTGAGGAGTATATAGACAAAAGTGAAAGTGATCAAAAAGTGTAGATTCCACTGGGCCAACTGAGACCAGTAAAGAGAGTATTAGAAGAGACCCAAAAATGACTAAAATCCAAGCTATTAAAGCTATTCGGGAGTTATTGGCGAAAGCTGAAGGATACTTGCTCTCACTGGAACCTGGGCCTCAGGATATTGCTGTCAGTGAAATTAGCAGTGGTGAGGAATCTAGTAAAAGTGATCCTGAGAAAATGAGGAAAAAGAAATTAAAAAAGACCGAGAAAAAGGTCCGTCAGGCAGAGGAGTCACTTGTGTCCTCTACTCCCCCATGGGTGGAATCCATTACAGAAAATATGAAGGGTATTACTAGGCATTTGCATACCCTAGAAACAGAAATAAAAAGTCTTTCTGATCGCTTATGCGCTCTCGAGGACAACTCACAGATACATTGGGAACCGCCAGCATTTGAAAAGAAAAAATGGACAGAGTGTCCATCAGTCAGTAGATTTCAAAACAATAAAAAATCTCAAAGAGGCAGTAATGACTTATGGGCCCCAAGCTCCTTTCACGTTGAGTATGCTGGAGTCCCTTAACACCTTTAGCTTAACCCCCTCAGACTGGAAAAGTCTATGTAAAGCAACATTAAGCGGGGGGCAATTCTTGGTTTGGCGATCGCAATTCCAAGAACTTTGTATAGAAACGGCTAAAAGAAACGCGGCTGCAGGGTTTGAAAACTATAATATAGACATGCTCACAGGAGAAGGGCAATTCGCAGACTTACAGGCTCAAACAGATTATGACCCAGATATATATGCTCAGATAAATGCAGCTGCCTTAGAGGCATGGAAAACTGTACTGTTGTTGCCTGAAGCGCTTGGAGCAACGGAGCCGCGGGAAAAACTTCAGAAGCAAACTGGAGACAAACAGCTTTTTATTCTGATAACTTTTCTCTCTGGTTCTAATAACGACTAACACACGCCAAAAACACACCCTAAAAATGGCGCTGACCCGATCAGTAATTTCGGCCAAGTCACTCGAGATCCCGCAACAATCCCGTGAGACTACGGGTGGCGACAAAGGCCAAATCTCCACGGCTCATAGTCAAGCGCAATTCAAGTCAATCCCCAAACAGGGCTCCTGCACTGTACAAGGACCTGGGGATCTACAAGGTAGCTTGTCAAAAGTGATTCAAGGACCTAATGAGCCGTATGCCGACTTTGCTGATCGACTTTTGAGAACTGTAGGTAGTGTGTTTGCAGATGTTGACCAAGCTATGCCTTTAGTTGTTCAATTAGCTTATGAAAATGCAAATAAATGGTGCCAAGCAGCCATCAGGCCATGGAGAACTAAAAAGGATCTTTCTGTATATATACAACTATGTAAAGATATAAATGACGCCTTTGTCACAGGAAATGTGATTGCAGCCTCAATGAGAGGTGCTTCCTCTCGAAATTTCACAAAGGCTAAACGTAGATATTATAATCAATCAGGATATTCCAGGCAAAATTATCATAATCAGTCAGGCAATTCTAGGCAAAACCCCAAAAGAGAAATAAGACCAAGCTCATATCGTGCCCCAGGCCGCTGCCCCAGGTGTAAAAAGGGAAATCATTGGGCCAATAAATGCCATTCAAAATTTGACATCCATGGAAATCCTTTGTTCAGGAATTCAAAAAACGGGGCACGGGCCCAGTACCCCAGGGCCCACAAATGTACGGGGCATTGCAGAAGGAGTATCCTCAAGCATCCACTCAGATGCTTCCCCGACACAATCCCTACTACCCATCCACTCCCTCGCCAGAGGAACAAGAGGAAATGCAGGATTAGACCTCTGTTCCACCGCCCAAATAGTGTTAACACCTGAAATGGGGGTTCAACTGATTCCCACAGGAGTCAGGGACCTCGTCCCTCAGGGACTGTAGGACTTATTATCGGGCGTAGTCCTAAAAGCTTATTAGGTTTGCAAGTGACCCCAGGTGTAATAAACTCAGACTACAAAGGGGAAATAAAAATAATGCTTAGCTCACCCCAAAGTACAACTTCTGTTAATCAAGGAGATAGAATTGCTCAGTTGCTTCTCCTTCCCAATTTACATAATTCATTTAAAATGGGTATGCCTCAAGAAGGGAACAATAGAGGATTTTGTTCCACTGACTCAAGTCCCATGGCTTGCTGGGTTCGAGACTGTTCAAGGAGGCCTATGTGTAAAATAAAAATCCAAGGAATAGAAATGGAGGGATTAATAGATACTGGAGCTGACTCTTCCATTATTAATTTACGCCAATGGCCCAAGCACTCGCCTCTGCAAAAAGCTTCAACCAGTTTAAGAGGCTTGGGATATAATAACCTCCCAGATAAAAGTGCAGTAATTTTAAAATGGGAGGATGATGAAGGCCATAAAGGAACATTTCAGCCTTATGTTTTACCTAATCTACTGGTTACTTTATGGGGAAGAGATATTTTGCAACAAATGGGAGTACACCTTGCAACCAAGCCTGCAGATGTTAAATGTGAAAACCTACAGGGTAATCTTAACCATAAAAGAACTCATTATCAAAAAGTACAGAGTAATCTTAACCCTAAAAAGTAATCATTGTCATAAAGGAAAAAGATATTTTTTTTTCGGGGCCACTGAGAAAATAATTTTGAAAATACCATGGCTTTCTGATAAGCCAGTGTGGGTCCCTCAGTGGCCCCTATCTAAAGAGAAATTACAAGCGGCCCACCAATTAGTTCAGGAACAATTAGAAGCAGGTCATATAGAACCTTCCACCTCTCCCTGGAATTCCCCCATATTGTGATCAAGAAAAAGTCAGGAAAATGGCGATTGTTACATGATCTTAGACAAATCAATAAAACCATGCAAGTTATGGGGCCTACTCAACCTGGACTTCCTAGTCCCGTAGCTATTCCAAAAAAATTTCCATCTTATTACTCTTGATATAAAGGATTGCTTCTTTTCTATTCCCCTACATCCTCTGGATGCCCCCAGGTTTGCTTTTTCCGTTCCTTCTATGAACAATAATGGCCCTGATCAGAGATATCAATGGAAGGTTTTACCACAGGGAATGGCTAATAGCCCCACCATATGCCAAATATATGTGGACAAGGCTATCCAACCCATTAAAAATAAATATCCAAACCTCATGTGTCTACATTACATGGATGATATTTTTATTGGCCCACCCTAATCAAAAAAATCTTATTTAATATATTCAGTGATGTGGTAGAAAATTTAAAAAAAATATGGATTATATATAGCAGAAGAAAAGTTCAAACCAGATCTCCCATATTATATTTAGGATTTAAAATCATGGATACTTTTGTTAGACCCCCAAAAATTTTAATAAATAAAGAACATTTGACCACCCTCAATGATTTCCAAAAACTACTGGGAGACATTAATTGGCTTCGCCCTACACTAAATCTCACTACTGGCCAACTAAAACCTTTATTTGACATCCTTCGTGGAGATCCTGATCCATCTTCACCACGAACATTGACTCCTGATGCTAGGAAAGCTTTAAAGGTAGTAGAAAAAGCCATCGAAGGAGCTCATTGTGATAGATTTGATTTAACTCAACCGCTGATGTTGATTATTATTTCTTCACAATATACGCCCACAGGAGTATTTTGGCAACAAGGGCCTTTATTATGGATACATTTGCCCGTCTCTCCTAAAAGTACAATTGAGTCTTACACCTCCATGGTGGCTAAACTTATTCTTCAAGGACTTAAGACTTCTACTAAAATATTTGGCATTCACCCTGCTACTATTATTACTCCCTATTCATCATCACAGATTGAATACTTATGCTTCAATGATAATGATTGGGCTATAGCTAAATGCTCTACTTCTGCAAATTTTGATAATCATCTTCCTAAGTCCCCTATATTATGTTTTTGTATTAATCATCCTATTATATTTCCACAGGTAATAAAAAATCAACCTATTCCTAAGGCATTTAATGTATTTACAGATGGGTCCTCAAATGGTACTGCTACAGTAGTCACTAAAAAAGAAAATATGACTTACATAACTGCACACAAATCAGCTCAACTAGTGGAACTGGAAGCTGTGGTAAGAGCTCTGGAAAATTTTAGGGACCAGCCCGTAAACATTTTTTCAGATAGCCACTATATTGTACAAGCCGTCCCAAAATTAGAGTTAGCAGGACCAATGGCACCTCATACTCCAGCCTTTAAATTGCTTTATCAAATACAAAAACTTCTGTGGGCAAGAAAAGAACCTCTATTCGTAGGCCATATTAGAGCACATACTAATTTGCCTGGTCCCCTCCATGAAGGTAATCAAAAGGCTGATGAACTTACAAAAACAGTATTTATACTTTCAGCGCTACAACAAGCTACTTTATTTCATTCCCCAGTTTCATGTCAACAGCACCACCTTGCAACGTAGGTTTAAAATCACAAAGGAGCAAGCCAGAACAATTGTAAAAGATTGTAAATCTTGTATGACACATTTGCCCAATCCTCATTTCGGAGTTAACCCTAGAGGATTAATGCCCAATCATTTGTGGCAGATGGATGTTACTCATGAGCCAAGTTTTGGAAAATTGCGATTTATTCATGTGACCATAGATACATGCTCAGGCATGATTTTTGCTTCCTTACATTCTGGAGAAAAAGTTAAAGATGTTTACATCTCATTGTTTGCAAGCTTTTGCTGCATTGGGCATCCCCAAAATGCTTAAAACAGATAATGGCCCCGCATATACGTCCTCATCTTTCAAACAGTTTTGCGCAAAATTCAATATATCCCATAAAACAGGCATCCCATACAATCCTCAGGGTCAGGGCATTATTGAAAGAGCAAACCGAACACTGAAAATTATGTTATTAAAACAAAAAGAAGGAAATTGGAAAAGTCCTAAGGACAGATTGGCAGTTGCCCTGTTTACCTTAAATTTTTTAACTTTAGACTCTAATGGTTATTCTGCTGGAGACAGACATTGGAATCCACACCAACAACATAAACCTTTGGTTTACTGGAAGGATGTTCTTTCAGGTACATGGAAGGGTCCAGATCCAGTATTAATTTGGGGAAGAGGATCTGTTTGTGTTTTTTCCAAAAGACGAATCCTCTCCAATATGGATACCATCTAGATTAATAAAACAGGTACCACATCAAAATGATCAAGATGAAGTTATTGAAGAATCAAGATTAATAAAAAGGTACAAAATCAAGAGGACCAAGATGAAGGTACAGAATGATTCCCTCAAAAGAGTCCTTCAAAATATTTCACAACTTAAGTGTCATTCCTCCCGGCCGGACGAGGAGATCTCTCTTTAGTGTGCACACAATTGTATTTTTTTTTTCTTTTCTTTTTATACATGTCTTTATGTCTGTACATTTGTCTACATTTCATGTTAATGTGACGTCACAAATATATGTTTGTATGTTTGTTCGTCTGTCCAGTGTGACGTCACAAAGAACAAAGCGCTTATGAAAAAGAAAATATACATATATATATGGATCCAAATAACTTTAATTCATTTTAGGTTAAGAGTATTCAATTTAGGTAAATAATTTTATAAATGAAGTACTTTCAATTTTGATTTTATAGGTGTCCCTGGGACTTCTCTTTAGCAAACAATATGACTAGTGCTATATAACCTGATATTTTGGTGTTTTGACTTAAGATTGTTTATTTGTTATTAACTTCATTTGTTTAATAGCTCATTAATTTCAATTATCTCAACAGGTAAAAAATTGCTCTGTATACAGAGACTCAAGGGTTCCAGCTAACAAATTATTTCTCTCAAGTGCCTTTACCTTTTCTTTAATCTATCTTTAATGCAGTAATTACCCTCAGTCTTTCTTTGTTTTGTTCTAAAGATGACATTTTTCCAACTTATGTTTGTAGAAGCTCAACCAGCGATGTATGTGAACAAAAATCAACTTTAATTTTCTAATCTAATTATTCTATTTTGTAGTTTGACAACTCGCCTCTTGACTCAGTGCTGCAATAGCACTGCCTTTCCTTTAATAATTGATGCTTGAGTTTCTAGGTAGCGGGCCCTGAAGATTTGCCGGTGGCATTGTCTAAACATAAAAAAGACGTCTGCTGCTCAAACATCAAACAACCTCACCAACAGTGTGGCCTCTGCTCTACATGCATGGGGCCTCCTACATCAACATGTTATAACAAATGGACATTTTGATCTTTCATTGTTTGGGACTTTACGGGACAATGCCTTGCGGGTATTTGTCTAGAGAATTCAGTGTGTTTACTTGATGGAACTTAGGGCAGCTGATTTGTTTAAACAATTTGATATGCTATGCAATTTAGCTCATCACCAAAAGGCTTGTTGCCTTAAAGCCGCAACATCTCCTCACAATTGGACGGCTGTTAGTCATCATATATAGTCGATCCTAAAGGGCTCCATTGGATGGCTGGTTAGCCAATGACGGGTAAGATCCCCAGAGGGGGACGACCTAAGACAGGCACAGTCGCACGGGACAGTCTCATGTGCCAACATATCAACCTAAGACAGGAGTCAAGGGCACAGCCTTGATTATCCGATGACGGGTAAGAATGTTGGTTGCACATAGACGTCCTAGAGCATTACCTCTTTTAAAACAAAAAGGGGGAAATGCAGGAGCCCTGTTTGGGGATTGACTTGAATTGCAGTTGACTATAAGCCGTGGAGATTTGGCCATTGTCGCCACCCGTAGTCTCACGGGATTTGTTGCGGGATCTCGAGTGACTTGGCCGAATTGTCCCCCAAGAAGACTTCAGAACTAATTTCACCCCACGTTTGGTTCCCGGGACAAAACCGAGGGATACTCCAGAACATCTCAAATCGCTGCATGACATGTGCACAGGTAAATGCTAAAAAGAACCATCTTCCACAGGGAAACAGAAGTCAAGGTACTGTACCTGGTGAATTTTGGGAATTGGACTTTACTGAAATTAAACCAGGACTATATGGATATAAAATACTTGTTAGTCTTTGTTGAAACTGTCTCAGGCTGGGTAGAAGCCTTTCCTACTCGAACAGAAACAGCACAAATAGTAGTTAAAAAACTAATAACTGAGATTATTCCTAGATTTGGCATTCCTCTAACTTTTGGGGTCTGACAATGGCCCGGCCTTCACGGCCAAATTATCTCAATTAATTTTCAAGAGCCCTGAATATAAACTGGAAATTACATTGTATGTACCATCCTCAAAGTTCAGGGAAGGTAGAAAGGATGAATAGAACATTAAAGGAAACTTTGACTAAATTAATACTTGAGACTGGTGGTAACTGGGTTGATCTCCCGCCTTTTGCTCTCTTAAGGGCCCGTTGCACTCCTTACCGGGAAAAATTTACCCCTTATGAAATAAGTTATGGGCGGCCACCACCTTTGGTTCCCAGAGTACACCAAGATCTGGTGGGAGACAATCCAATCTCAGAAACACTCAAAGGGCTACAACTAATCATAGATAAGATCTTTCCCCAGGTCCAGCTGCTCAGCCCGTTGGACACAGACTGCCCGATCATTCATTCCAACCAGGCGATGCTGTGCTGATACGACGTTTGAGAACTAACAGCCTTGAGCCCAGGTGGAAGGGCCCTTACATCGTGATTCTCCGCACTCCTACTGCCGTCAAAGTTGCTGGTATTCCTGCCTGGATCCATCACTCACAGCTAAAGAAGGCACCTACTGTTGCCGCCTGAAGATTTGGAGCAACGGAGCCGTGGGAAAAACTTCAGAGGCGAACTGGAGACAAACAGCTTTTTATTCTGATAACTTTTCTCTCTGGTTCTAACAACGACTAACACACGCCAAACACTCCACTAAAAATGGCGCTGACCCGATCGGCAATTTCGGCCAAGTCACTCGAGATCCCGCAACAAATCCCGTGAGACTACGGGTGGCGACAATGGCCAAATCTCCACGGCTTATAGTCAACTGCAATTCAAGTCAATCCCCAAACAGGGCTCCTGCATTTCCCCCTTTTTGTTTTAAAAGAGGTAATGCTCTAGGACGTCTATGTGCAACCAACATTCTTACCCGTCATCGGATAATCAAGGCTGTGCCCTTGACTCCTGTCTTAGGTTGATATGTTGGCCACATGAGACTGTCCCGTGCGACTGTGCCTGTCTTAGGTCGTCCCCCTCTGGGGATCTTACCCGTCATTGGCTAACCAGCCATCCAATGGAGCCCTTTAGGATCGACTATATATGATGACTAACAGCCGTCCAATTGTGAGGAGATGTTGCGGCTTTAAGGCAACAAGCCTTTTGGTGATGAGCTAAATTGCATAGCATATCAAATTGTTTAAACAAATCAGCTGCCCTAAGTTCCATCAAGTAACACACTGAATTCTCTAGACAAATACCCGCAAGGCATTGTCCCGTAAAGTCCCAAACAATGAAAGATCAAAATGTCCATTTGTTATAAACATGTTGATGTAGGAGGCCCCATGCATGTAGAGCAGAGGCCACACTGTTGGTGAGGTTGTTTGATGTTTGAGCAGCAGACGTCTTTTTTATGTTTAGACAATGCCACCGGCAAATCTTCAGGGCCCGCTACCTAGAAACTCAAGCATCAATTATTAAAGGAAAGGCAGTGCTATTGCAGCACTGAGTCAAGAGGCGAGTTGTCAAACTACAAAATAGAATAATTAGATTAGAAAATTAAAGTTGATTTTTGTTCACATACATCGCTGGTTGAGCTTCTACAAACATAAGTTGGAAAAATGTCATCTTTAGAACAAAACAAAGAAAGACTGAGGGTAATTACTGCATTAAAGATAGATTAAAGAAAAGGTAAAGGCACTTGAGAGAAATAATTTGTTAGCTGGAACCCTTGAGTCTCTGTATACAGAGCAATTTTTTACCTGTTGAGATAATTGAAATTAATGAGCTATTAAACAAATGAAGTTAATAACAAATAAACAATCTTAAGTCAAAACACCAAAATATCAGGTTATATAGCACTAGTCATATTGTTTGCTAAAGAGAAGTCCCAGGGACACCTATAAATCAAAATTGAAAGTACCTTCATTTATAAAATTATTTACCTAAATTGAATACTCTTAACCTAAAATGAATTAAAGTTATTTGGATCCATATATATATGTATATTTTCTTTTTCATAAGCGCTTTGTTCTTTGTGACGTCACACTGGACAGACGAACAAACATACAAACATATATTTGTGACGTCACATTAACATGAAATGTAGACAAATGTACAGACATAAAGACATGTATAAAAAGAAAAGAAAAAAAAAAATACAATTGTGTGCACACTAAAGAGAGATCTCCTCGTCCCGGCCGGGAGGAATGACACTTAAGTTGTGAAATATTTTGAAGGACTCTTTTGAGGGAATCATTCTGTACCTTCATCTTGGTCCTCTTGATTTTGTACCTTTTTTATTAATCTTGATTCTTCAATAACTTCATCTTGATCATTTTGATGTGGTACCTGTTTTATTAATCTAGATGGTATCCATATTGGAGAGGATTCGTCTTTTGGAAAAACACAAACAGATCCTCTTCCCCAAATTAATACTGGATCTGGACCCTTCCATGTACCTGAAAGAACATCCTTCCAGTAAACCAAAGGTTTATGTTGTTGGTGTGGATTCCAATGTCTGTCTCCAGCAGAATAACCATTAGAGTCTAAAGTTAAAAAATTTAAGGTAAACAGGGCAACTGCCAATCTGTCCTTAGGACTTTTCCAATTTCCTTCTTTTTGTTTTAATAACATAATTTTCAGTGTTCGGTTTGCTCTTTCAATAATGCCCTGACCCTGAGGATTGTATGGGATGCCTGTTTTATGGGATATATTGAATTTTGCGCAAAACTGTTTGAAAGATGAGGACGTATATGCGGGGCCATTATCTGTTTTAAGCATTTTGGGGATGCCCAATGCAGCAAAAGCTTGCAAACAATGAGATGTAACATCTTTAACTTTTTCTCCAGAATGTAAGGAAGCAAAAATCATGCCTGAGCATGTATCTATGGTCACATGAATAAATCGCAATTTTCCAAAACTTGGCTCATGAGTAACATCCATCTGCCACAAATGATTGGGCATTAATCCTCTAGGGTTAACTCCGAAATGAGGATTGGGCAAATGTGTCATACAAGATTTACAATCTTTTACAATTGTTCTGGCTTGCTCCTTTGTGATTTTAAACCTACGTTGCAAGGTGGTGCTGTTGACATGAAACTGGGAATGAAATAAAGTAGCTTGTTGTAGCGCTGAAAGTATAAATACTGTTTTTGTAAGTTCATCAGCCTTTTGATTACCTTCATGGAGGGGACCAGGCAAATTAGTATGTGCTCTAATATGGCCTACGAATAGAGGTTCTTTTCTTGCCCACAGAAGTTTTTGTATTTGATAAAGCAATTTAAAGGCTGGAGTATGAGGTGCCATTGGTCCTGCTAACTCTAATTTTGGGACGGCTTGTACAATATAGTGGCTATCTGAAAAAATGTTTACGGGCTGGTCCCTAAAATTTTCCAGAGCTCTTACCACAGCTTCCAGTTCCACTAGTTGAGCTGATTTGTGTGCAGTTATGTAAGTCATATTTTCTTTTTTAGTGACTACTGTAGCAGTACCATTTGAGGACCCATCTGTAAATACATTAAATGCCTTAGGAATAGGTTGATTTTTTATTACCTGTGGAAATATAATAGGATGATTAATACAAAAACATAATATAGGGGACTTAGGAAGATGATTATCAAAATTTGCAGAAGTAGAGCATTTAGCTATAGCCCAATCATTATCATTGAAGCATAAGTATTCAATCTGTGATGATGAATAGGGAGTAATAATAGTAGCAGGGTGAATGCCAAATATTTTAGTAGAAGTCTTAAGTCCTTGAAGAATAAGTTTAGCCACCATGGAGGTGTAAGACTCAATTGTACTTTTAGGAGAGACGGGCAAATGTATCCATAATAAAGGCCCTTGTTGCCAAAATACTCCTGTGGGCGTATATTGTGAAGAAATAATAATCAACATCAGCGGTTGAGTTAAATCAAATCTATCACAATGAGCTCCTTCGATGGCTTTTTCTACTACCTTTAAAGCTTTCCTAGCATCAGGAGTCAATGTTCGTGGTGAAGATGGATCAGGATCTCCACGAAGGATGTCAAAATAAAGGTTTTAGTTGGCCAGTAGTGAGATTTAGTGTAGGGCGAAGCCAATTAATGTCTCCCAGTAGTTTTTGGAAATCATTGAGGGTGGTCAAATGTTCTTTATTTATTAAAATTTTTGGGGGTCTAACAAAAGTATCCATGATTTTAAATCCTAAATATAATATGGGAGATCTGGTTTGAACTTTTTCTTCTGCTATATATAATCCATATTTTTTAAATTTTCTACCACATCACTGAATATATTAAATAAGATTTTTTGATTAGGGTGGGCCAATAAAATATCATCCATGTAATGTAGACACATGAGGTTTGGATATTTATTTTTAATGGGTTGGATAGCCTTGTCCACATATATTTGGCATATGGTGGGGCTATTAGCCATTCCCTGTGGTAAAACCTTCCATTGATATCTCTGATCAGGGCCATTATTGTTCATAGAAGGAACGGAAAAAGCAAACCTGGGGGCATCCAGAGGATGTAGGGGAATAGAAAAGAAGCAATCCTTTATATCAAGAGTAATAAGATGGAAATTTTTTGGAATAGCTACGGGACTAGGAAGTCCAGGTTGAGTAGGCCCCATAACTTGCATGGTTTTATTGATTTGTCTAAGATCATGTAACAATCGCCATTTTCCTGACTTTTTCTTGATCACAAATATGGGGGAATTCCAGGGAGAGGTGGAAGGTTCTATATGACCTGCTTCTAATTGTTCCTGAACTAATTGGTGGGCCGCTTGTAATTTCTCTTTAGATAGGGGCCACTGAGGGACCCACACTGGCTTATCAGAAAGCCATGGTATTTTCAAAATTATTTTCTCAGTGGCCCCGAAAAAAAATATCTTTTTCCTTTATGACAATGATTACTTTTAGGGTTAAGATTACTCTGTACTTTTTGATAATGAGTTCTTTTATGGTTAAGATTACCCTGTAGGTTTTCACATTTAACATCTGCAGGCTTGGTTGCAAGGTGTACTCCCATTTGTTGCAAAATATCTCTTCCCCATAAAGTAACCAGTAGATTAGGTAAAACATAAGGCTGAAATGTTCCTTTATGGCCTTCATCATCCTCCCATTTTAAAATTACTGCACTTTTATCTGGGAGGTTATTATATCCCAAGCCTCTTAAACTGGTTGAAGCTTTTTGCAGAGGCGCGAGTGCTTGGGCCATTGGCGTAAATTAATAATGGAAGAGTCAGCTCCAGTATCTATTAATCCCTCCATTTCTATTCCTTGGATTTTTATTTTACACATAGGCCTCCTTGAACAGTCTCGAACCCAGCAAGCCATGGGACTTGAGTCAGTGGAACAAAATCCTCTATTGTTCCCTTCTTGAGGCATACCCATTTTAAATGAATTATGTAAATTGGGAAGGAGAAGCAACTGAGCAATTCTATCTCCTTGATTAACAGAAGTTGTACTTTGGGGTGAGCTAAGCATTATTTTTATTTCCCCTTTGTAGTCTGAGTTTATTACACCTGGGGTCACTTGCAAACCTAATAAGCTTTTAGGACTACGCCCGATAATAAGTCCTACAGTCCCTGAGGGAAGAGGTCCCCTGACTCCTGTGGGAATCAGTTGAACCCCCATTTCAGGTGTTAACACTATTTGGGCGGTGGAACAGAGGTCTAATCCTGCATTTCCTCTCGTTCCTCTGGCGAGGGAGTGGATGGGTAGTAGGGATTGTGTCGGGGAAGCATCTGAGTGGATGCTTGAGGATACTCCTTCTGCAATGCCCCGTACATTTGTGGGCCCTGGGGTACTGGGCCCCGTGCCCCGTTTTTTGAATTCCTGAACAAAGGATTTCCATGGATGTCAAATTTTGAATGGCATTTATTGGCCCAATGATTTCCCTTTTTACACCTGGGGCAGCGGCCTGGGGCACGATATGAGCTTGGTCTTATTTCTCTTTTGGGGTTTTGCCTAGAATTGCCTGACTGATTATGATAATTTTGCCTGGAATATCCTGATTGATTATAATATCTACGTTTAGCCTTTGTGAAATTTCGAGAGGAAGCACCTCTCATTGAGGCTGCAATCACATTTCCTGTGACAAAGGCGTCATTTATATCTTTACATAGTTGTATATATACAGAAAGATCCTTTTTAGTTCTCCATGGCCTGATGGCTGCTTGGCACCATTTATTTGCATTTTCATAAGCTAATTGAACAACTAAAGGCATAGCTTGGTCAACATCTGCAAACACACTACCTACAGTTCTCAAAAGTCGATCAGCAAAGTCGGCATACGGCTCATTAGGTCCTTGAATCACTTTTGACAAGCTACCTTGTAGATCCCCAGGTCCTTGTACAGTGCAGGAGCCCTGTTTGGGGATTGACTTGAATTGCGCTTGACTATGAGCCGTGGAGATTTGGCCTTTGTCGCCACCCGTAGTCTCACGGGATTGTTGCGGGATCTCGAGTGACTTGGCCGAAATTACTGATCGGGTCAGCGCCATTTTTAGGGTGTGTTTTTGGCGTGTGTTAGTCGTTATTAGAACCAGAGAGAAAAGTTATCAGAATAAAAAAGCTGTTTGTCTCCAGTTTGCTTCTGAAGTTTTTCCCGCGGCTCCGTTGCTCCAAGCGCTTCAGGCAACAACAGTACAGTTTTCCATGCCTCTAAGGCAGCTGCATTTATCTGAGCATATATATCTGGGTCATAATCTGTTTGAGCCTGTAAGTCTGCGAATTGCCCTTCTCCTGTGAGCATGTCTATATTATAGTTTTCAAACCCTGCAGCCGCGTTTCTTTTAGCCGTTTCTATACAAAGTTCTTGGAATTGCGATCGCCAAACCAAGAATTGCCCCCCGCTTAATGTTGCTTTACATAGACTTTTCCAGTCTGAGGGGGTTAAGCTAAAGGTGTTAAGGGACTCCAGCATACTCAACGTGAAAGGAGCTTGGGGCCCATAAGTCATTACTGCCTCTTTGAGATTTTTTATTGTTTTTGAAATCTACTGACTGATGGACACTCTGTCCATTTTTCTTTTCAAATGCTGGCGGTTCCCAATGTATCTGTGAGTTGTCCTCGAGAGCGCATAAGCGATCAGAAAGACTTTTTATTTCTGTTTCTAGGGTATGCAAATGCCTAGTAATACCCTTCATATTTTCTGTAATGGATTCCACCCATGGGGGAGTAGAGGACACAAGTGACTCCTCTGCCTGACGGACCTTTTTCTCGGTCTTTTTTAATTTCTTTTTCCTCATTTTCTCAGGATCACTTTTACTAGATTCCTCACCACTGCTAATTTCACTGACAGCAATATCCTGAGGCCCAGGTTCCAGTGAGAGCAAGTATCCTTCAGCTTTCGCCAATAACTCCCGAATAGCTTTAATAGCTTGGATTTTAGTCATTTTTGGGTCTCTTCTAATACTCTCTTTACTGGTCTCAGTTGGCCCAGTGGAATCTACACTTTTTTGATCACTTTCACTTTTGTCTATATACTCCTCACTGAGAACAGAGTCAGGTATATCAAGGAGTCTTTGCATAGCCTCTATCACTTGGGATTCAGTTATATTCGAACCCATCTTTAAAGACCTTCAGTTCTTACCTGTCCGCTCCGAAGTCCCCGTACGGGCCGCCACCTGTTGCCGCCTGAAGATTTGGAGCAACGGAGCCGCGGGAAGAACTTCAGAAGCAAACTGGAGACAAACAGCTTTTTATTCTGATAACTTTTCTCTCTGGTTCTAACAACGACTAACACACGACAAAACACACCACTAAAATGGCGCTGACCCGATCAGCAATTTCGGCCAAGTCACTCGAGATCCCGCAACAAATCCCGTGAGACTACGGGTGGCGACAATGGCCAAATCTCCACGGCTCATAGTCAACTGCAATTCAAGTCAATCCCCAAACAGGGCTCCTGCAACCTACAGAAACCACGGAGGAAGAACCCACTGGAAGAGAATCCAGCAGCCAGAGGTGGAAAGTGACTGAGCGTGGGCCTTTTAAAGTTAAAATTACTAAGGTTTAATATTTTGTCACTAGATTCTTATTGCTTTCCCTGTTATTATAAGCATTATGCTAATAATTTTTGCCTGTTGGAGTATACATGTATCCTTGGGTTTTAGCTATGCTGGCCTCAACAAACCTTGTACCCCATCTGTAGCCCAAGAAGGACCTGCTATTGCAGGATCTCCACTAATACTAAATTGTACTTACTCTTGTCAAGATCCAGTAATTGGCCCTATCAAATGGCATAAAGATAACCAAGAAATTTTTAGTCAGGTATTCAGGGAGGGACCATGGAAAAATCTTACAGACCAATCTCGAGGAGATAATATAAATTTTGGAATCTATAAATACTCTGCTCACCCTCAAGATTCAGGACAGTATTCCTGTACTAAGCTAAAAAAAGGGGCCCCAATAGATACTGTTTATTCAAAAGCTACTTTAAAGGTGGATGTTTCTGTGAGTCCCCTAAATTCTGTAACTACTCAAAACTTTTAGTTACAATTGGCTGTTGACACTATAGACAAAAGTTCCTTCTGTGTACAAGAAGGAAACTCCATCCATCAATTGCTAGCTAACAATCTTATGGGTCTATCTGTAAAATATACTGACTATGTTAAAGTCACTGGTGATAGAGCAACGCAGCAAGACTGGCCAGTATACCATGCAGAGCCAGCTTTGCCAGCTTCACTGGTTATTCAAAAGCATTGTTTATGCATAGATTGCATCCTTCCCCGATCCCCCCCCAATTGTTCTATTGAGCAAAATATCTCCCTACCCAATGGCAAACGACTGCCAACAGGATGGGTTTTTCTTTGTAATAAAGCAACCTTCCAGGCTTTGCCTACAAACTTTTCTGGGATCTGTTCTATTGGACGGATCTTTCCTTTACTGCCATCTCTGACAGCTCCCCACCGAATTGCCCAAAGTCTGCCCTCCAACTGCGATGACAATTTAATCCTCCTAGACCCACTAGACACTGCAATCGCAGCAGCCTTTCTTTTGCCACTTGCGGGTCTAGTTATAGAAATACAAAGAGAAATCACAAAAATAGCCTGTAGTTTTAGCAAAACAGCTAACCTTACTGCACAAGTTTTGGCAAAAATTAATCAAGAGATGAAAAAACTTCGAACCTCAATGTTACAAAATAGAGCGGCTATTGATTTTCTTTTATTAAAACATCACTTGGGTTGCCAACAATTCCCAGACATGTGCTGTTTTAATATTACAGATTATTCTAATGTTATCCAACAACAGGTAGATGAGATAAGACAGGAGATTAACAAAATTAAAACGAGTAATTATTGGTTAGGCTTGGGAGATTGGTTTCCATGGTTAACTTCTCTCTTAGGTCCTATAATTTGTATCCTTCTCTTACTAGTTATTGTCCCATGTGTTATTAACTATATGCTCCGGTTTATTGGGCTTCAATTTAATTCTATTATGTACCATCGATAAAATTAGCCTATAGGATTACTCCCTTTCAAAGATTTGAAAAGAAAAAAAAAGGGGGGGGGGGGAATGATAAACCAGCCTAATTCCATCTTAAGCCTGGGAACCACCCTGTCAAAAAAGTTATGAAAAGGGCTGGGATTGTGGCTCAGCGGCAGAGCGCTTGCCTCGCACATGTGCAGCCCGGGTTCGATCCTCAGCACCACGTAAACATAAATGATTGCATTGTGTACAACTAAAGTAAATAAATAAATATTTTTTAAAAAAGTTATGAAAAGCCCACTTCAGTTTTCTATGAAATGCTAGGATTCTTATTTGGCTTGAGCTTATTGTCTGGCATTCATGCCCAGGCCTTGAGCTCACTCAGGCCTGGCTTTCCTTGACCAGATAACGACTCTCTCTCTCTCAAACTAACGGTGCCTCATAAACTTTTGATGTGGGGTTTGACTATTACTCCCCTTTTTCCTTGGAATGCAATGCCATGTAGATATTAGTTTGCTACTTGCTTTGAATTACACATGTCTGACCTTGTTAGCTGTAAGTTCCCAAGATTTTTTGTAACTCTTTGAACTATAAAAACTTTGTCTTTCCGGAGAGCGGGGCTGACCCCAAGCCCAGTGTTTGGGAGGGGCAGCCCTGGCCAGCTCTCTTTGTGTGTATACAATATAAGCTTGCTTTAATTTAAAATTGGAGTTGGTGGTCTTTTCTTTGCGTCTTGGATCAACACTAGCTGTAAGTTCCCAGGACATCGCCCCCCCACCCCCGCTTTTTTTTTAACTTTCTGTGCTATAAAAACCTTGTCTTCCCAGAGGGCGGGGCTGATCTCGAGGCCAGTGTTTGGGAGAAGCAGACCCTGGTCAGCTCTCTTTGTATACACAATATAACCTTGCTTTAATTTAAAATTGGAGTAGGTGGTCTTTGTGTCATGGATAAACACTGAGCACCCTTGAGCTATAGAAGCGTTCCTCTTCCTCCAGCTTACCCTAGGTAATGTCTGAGGACTTGTCTGTCTTCAGCAAGAATTCTGACAGGTAAGGATCAGGGAATAGAGTGGTAGGGCCCTTGCCTACCATGTGCCCGGCAAGCAGCCAATATGCTCTTCACCCAAACAAGGGTTAAGAATAAAACTGTGCGGGTGTTCAGTACGATTCCCAGTACTGAACGCCCGCACAGTTTTATGGGATGCTCTACCACTGAGCAACATCCTCAGCCCTGTTCATTTTGAGACAGGGTCTCGCTGAGTTAGCGATTCTCCTGCCTCGGGCTCCGGAGTAACTGGGATCACAGGCGTGTGCCTCTGGGCCCGGCTCAAATCGATGCTTTTGAACACCACTTGGAAGCACAGAATCTTGGAGTTGTTCTCTGCGCAGTTCCGAGAGACCAGGCCCCGGCTCCGCGGCAGGGCCCCAACACCAGGCGGGGCGGGAGGGAAAGAGGCAGAGGAAGAAGGCACTTTCCCCGCCCGGGCCTGCGCGCTCTTTGGCCGGGTGGACCGCGAAGGGGAGGGAGGAGCAGACGTGGGGCGGGGCGTCGACCGTAGGGCAGGGCGCCACGCGTGACGCCACAGATAGGGCGTGGCTTATGTAGATGAGAACGCGCAGGGGCTGCTGTTAGGGCACTTGCTGCTTAAACGCGGTGGATTTCCCCGTGTTGTGGGAGCGAGTTCAGGACTGTTGCTCGAGAAGGGTTGTATCCTCTGTGTGTACGGGCTAAGAGAAACCCGGGAGTGCGCGAAGAAAAGTGACCGTGTGTGTACAGTGAGGGGTGTATGAGGGTGAGGTGGGAGGGCGGGTGAGCAACTCATACTTACCTGGCAGGGGAGATACCATGATCACGAAGGTGGTTTTCCCAGGGCGAGGCTTATCCATTGCACTCCGGATGTGCTGACCCCTGCGATTTCCCCAAATGTGGGAAACTCGACTGCATAATTTGTGGTAGTGGGGGACTGCGTTCGCGCTTTCCCCTGACATCTTACGTAGTTAAAGAGCAGCTTTGGTTTCGTGTTATTGGCGTTCTCTTCTTCTCCGGTTTCTAGCCGACTAATAGATGATTGTTCGGGAGAAAGTTATAGTTTTCCCGTGGGGTCCTCACGACTGTTTCTTAGTATCCAGTTTCTTGCCTCACGACTGTTTCTTAGCATCCAGTTTCTTGCCTCTTCGCGTGCGCGGTACGCACGCGGCATGCGCCTTTTTTTTCTGCGGTCGACGTTAAGCCGCAGGGCAGCAGGACTAAACTCCCATAGTAGCAGTTCAGGGTTGGGACGTCTTTTGTTGTCCAAATGCTTTGTTTCCAGCATTTTCCTACACTCATGTTCTTCCTTGGGGCCCACCAGTTCTTAAGGCTTACCGCAAATCACCCCGGTTTTTCCTGCTATGCTTACGTGGGAGGTCACGTCCCGTCCCAATTGGACGTAAGGATACCTGCCTTGTAACCTTAAGCTGACGATTCTGTGGACAAAGGGGAAGAGTGGAACCGACGGAGGAAACCTGTCCTCTGACAGCCGTTTCCGGACCTCCTAGCCTTGATGAAAGGAGAGTCCGGCAGGGGGCGATTTTTCGTCATGGACCAAAATACCTCCAGTCCCAGGATCAGAAGAAGCTAAACAAGGAACTGCGGTTGCTGCAGGCCTCCTGGCTTGCCTGCCGGGCCCTGCCCTTCCTATGGCATAAAGAGTATGACAGCCACTTAGATTCCACTCTTTAAATCTCGCAAATATTTCTTGTGGCCTAAGCCAACCCATAATAACTACGCAGGTCTGAAGATTCTGGAGAATTTGCCTCCATTTTAGCAAATTTAACACAGTATAAGTGCACCACAGTTCTCATTTCTACAGTTATCGCTAGATATTCTTCACTATCAATTATCCCCTTTAAGAAACCTGTGAGTGCTCTCCTAGCATGCACAAAGCCCTGGCTTCGATCCCCAGCACCACCTTAAAGAAAAAGAAAAAAAGAAATCTACAAATCCCTGTCGTGGGGAGTCCAAGATGGCCAGATGGCAGTCTCAATGTCCATTTTAAACGCCCTTATTGCATCTACTGATTGAAGCGTTTCTCTCTTGAGACCCAAGATTTTCTTAGATGAGCAGAGCCCAAAGGTAGAGTGATAAGTGAAATTTCCGTTAGCGCATCACCTGGTAATGAGAGAAACTGCTTCAATTTTCACCATCTGAAAAATTTTAAACATTGGTCGCTGATTTAGAGCATATTCTAAGGGATATTACCTAGGTCCCCAAGGTATTGTCATCCAACTGGCATTGAATCTTCAAGAAGACATTCCACCATCGCATCAGGCTAGCTACTTAAGGAAAAGACCAGTGGGCAAAAGCCCGTTACAACTGTCAAGTGAGTTTTGGTCGGAAGCAATGCTACATGGAATTCCTTAATGTGGAATAAAGCATTCTGAAAGTTCACACAATTCCTTTCCTCTGAACCTTATTATCTTTCCCATTACTATGTAGGGGACCAAAGAGCCCAGGGTCTGGTTCCCAGAAGTCTTTCAAATCTACCCCATGTGTGTATGTCCTCACATCCAGAGGACCCCTTTGATAGTCTGCTGAGGCCTGCACAACAACTGTCAGAATTTTTGTTTGTTTGTTTGGACAGGGCCTCACTAAATTGCTGAGGCTGGCTTAAAACTCATAATCCTCCTACCTCAACCTCACCAGTCACTGGGATTACAGGTGTGACCCACAGGAAAAAAAAAAAAATTAAAGAGGTGCTGAGGATCAAACTCAGAGCTACATAAATCTTCTACTACTGAGCTACACTCCCGCCCAAATAATGGTTTTTTTAAAAAATACCTTTTATTTATTTTTTATGTGGTGCTGAGGATGGAACCTGGTGCCTCACATGTGCTAGGCAAGTGCTCTACCCACTGAGCTACAATGACAGCCCCCAAATAAATGTTTTAACCGGTAGAATACTTAGAATTATAAAGGAAATAGATTACTCTTTAATCTGTGGAGCTTTCATAGTCCATAGTGGAAAGAATGAAGAACAAGAGGGAAAAGGCTGAATTTATACATACCAACCGTCTAGGCCTTGACCCTAGACACTCTAGAGTTAAGGTGATGCAAAATAATTATTCTAGGGTTTCGCTTGGTGCGGTGGCTCATGCCTTTAATCCCAGCTGCTCAGGAGACTGAGGCAAGAGAGTCAAATTCAAAGCCATCCCCCCGCTTCAGCAATTCAGTGAGACTGTCTCTAAACTTTAAAAATACATACAAAGGGGTGGGGATGTGGTTCAGTGGTTAAGCGCCCCTGGGTTCAATCCCTGGTACCAAAAAAGAAGGGAAGGGAAGGGGGATTATTTTAGGTTTTCCCTGGCCTCAGGAAAACTGCAACTACTGGATATCATTACTAACTAATCTAATATTTTCTGGGAGCATAGTTCCAAGGGAAGGATCATACGCCTCCTTGTGGCCACTGGGATCCCTACAATTTCAGCACCCAATCTGAAGAAAACTCTAAAAACACCCTGAACTCTGGTGAATTGAAGATCTTGAAATTACAAGATTTTGGAGCTAAAAGCTGAGCAGGATAAAACAAAACCTTGTCCTTATCTTCTCCCTAGCAGCGCGAGATCAGTTGTGCAAATGTAAAATATCTGAGTCAAGACTGAATGCAACCTCTTCAGGTCATTGTTGATGTGAAGAAATAGAATTGCAGAGTTAAATGGATTTCCTCCTTCCTGGAGCTGATCGGCATTAAGTCAAGGTTCAGGCCTCTGATTCTAAGTGGATAAAAACTGTGCATGGAGTGAGGGAGATGCTGGGGAAGCCACTCCAACCTCTCCTTGATCTTTTAGAATGAACTTTCCCTTTGTTTTCTTTCCTCCTAGAAGAAACCAAGAAGGAATGGACATCCAGGATAAAAGTATCTTTTTTCAACACCTTCCCCACAGAGGTACCACGGAGACTTAATCACAAATCCACCACCTGCCACTGTAATTTTCAAACTTTCCACAATCTTTTCCGGAATCCTGGTGAGGAGAAGGTGCTGAGACTGAAGAAAGCGGACGACAGGTTCAGATTTGCACAAAGTGTGATTTTTAGGGACAGAAACAAGTCTTGGTAGCAGCAAGCTAAGGTGGACTCTGGCAGGAGGAGGGGATTTATATGCTGAGCTAGACAAAGGTGGGCCACAGCAAACCATAATGTGTCTGGGTCTTGTCAAAACTTAAATTAAATGTCAATTAAGAAACAGTCTGGGGTAAGTGGCCTGTCACACGAATCATTTTATTCTGTAGAGTTTGGAATGAGTACCGGGGTCACCTAACGAGCAAAGTGGCAGTTACACCCAAGATGACTGTAGTCAGGTCAAGCTAGATCCCTATAAAGTTACTTACTAGCGGTGCTATTTATTCTCCAAAGGCTTAAGGCCCAAATGACAATTCACGCAGATCCAAGAGCAACGCGGATGTCTCCGGGAGCCTCAGCCCCACGAGTTCTTCGCCTCTTCTCTGGGGACCTGATGAGGAAATAAATTGAGGCTCAAAGGTACATGTATATTGATACTTATAGAGTTAGCTGAGTTTATTATTGGGAAAAATCAGAACAGTTCCCAAACGCTAGAAGATGTTCAGCTCTATTTATATCGAATTAAAGCTACAATTGTCATATATCATACTACCTCTGGTAAACACCTTACTCGGTTTGTACCATTAACACTATCAAGCTTACTTTTGACATTTCGTTCTTCAGAATTCTTCTACATTTGCCCTGGCAGCGCATCTACTTGATATATCAGAGGATTAGTCATATTCTTCAACATTCCTTTGTAAGGCATAGGGAGCAGAGGGGGACCAGGGTTAAGCGCGGCCAACTCAGGCCCGGGAGAACTGGGGCGGAGTCGTCGAAGTCGCTTGGGGGTGGTGAGTTGTTAGTGCCCCCTCCCCGCTGCAGGAGCAGGGACTGCGCTCCGCTTTCCCCCAACACTGCTACAATCAAGCGGCATGACCGATAGGGAGGAGGCGAGGAGACGATGGTGGGAATGATTTTAAGGAAAAATAAGACTCATGACCTTTTCCGTTTTCTGTCAGCCCGTAACTGATTATTTTCTGTCTCACCCACACCCAACTGTCCCCACTCCTACTTCCTTCTTTCTCCGTCTCTTCAGCTCTCCACATTCGCTCAGGGACCCACAACAGCAGATGCAGGACTGGGAGTTCTTTTTTGGTTCCAGTGTGCATCAATCCCCAATGGGAACTTTTGCCGAATTCTCACAGCTCGGAGAATGCAAGACCGCTGCCTTTGAGAAACAGTGCAGGTGTTCCCATTCCAAAGTTCCTGGTAGGGCTAAAAGCTTAAAACCCTACACTGGAACTCTTGATTATGCTAAGACCCGTGGCGGAATGCCTTCCTTCGCGGAGCATTTATTGGGTACCAACTAGCTGCCAGGACTGCTCTGGGATGAGGGGCTGCATGGTGAGCACACCCAGGTCCTGCCGGGTGGAGGTCACCTCTGGAGGCCCTAGGACCACGCGGTGGGGCACAGCGGTCGGTCCTCTCCACGTGCGTACCAGCCCGCTCCGGGCTGCAGGAGTGTTTGTAAGCGTGAGGGGGAGAGGAACTATGCCTGGGAAAGTGGACGACTTCAGGTGGAGAAGCTGAGGTCGTCACCCGTAGAAGGGCGGGCGACTTATGAGGGACGAGGAGCAGGCCGGCAAGACCTTGGACCTGGCGTTTTAGCAGTCAGAGTCTCCTAGTGAACTGCAGCCTGGTATAATGGCCAAACGTGCCCAACTACATGACTTCGGCGTCTCCAGCTTCAATTTCGGGAATGTGCAGGGTTGGGCAGGCCGCAAAAGCTTAAAATTGTTCAAAAGTCAGAGATAAAATGCAATTTCTAAGATCGGGAAACAAATTCACTACATGAAGTCTTCGTGTCTCTGTGGCGCAATCGGTTAGCGCGTTCGGCTGTTAACCGAAAGGTTGGTGGTTCGAGCCCACCCAGGGACGGATCCTTTTACTTAAGTGACTTTTTTTCTAGTTACTTAAAAGTAATTTCAGGTTACCTGTTAACGACATTAAACTTCAGAGACCTCTGGACTACTGTCAGTTTTCCATCGGATACAGATATGCGGTGCAAGACTCAAGTTCCACTGAAGTGTCTAAAAGGAGGAATATATCAGCAAAATTAATTTTTAATACAGCCTGCATCTGGGGTTTCAGAGCTCACCCAGAGCTACTGCACATCTTCCCTTACTTCTCAAAGCTGTGTATTACAACTACACATCACTGGAAACCTGAAAATATCATGAATTGAGAACCAGAAAACCCCTGTCTTCACTGTGGCAAAGTAAGTTCTGATGTGAAATCTTGGTTCTGCCACAATGTGACTTTGAATAGGTTACTTGATAGCTTTGTTTGTAAAAGAGGGTAAATATTACTTTCCGAATGAGTTCATCTAACAGTTAATGAGAACTACAAAGCACTTGAGCACTTAATAAATGTTTATTAAACGTTAGCCACTATAATTATTTTTCAGTGGCAGCATCGCCATTTTCATTGTTTACATTTCCTTTTAAACAACTACACATCATTTCATGGTACAGATGGACCACTATGTTTAAATGTTCCTCAGTTGATGGACATGAAATTATTTCTAATGTTTATTGTTATAATTATTCAGAGAACATCCTCATACCATTACCCTCCAACACTTGGGCAAGGATCCTGGAAGTGGAATTGCCTGATCAAGGTATTTGTGCATTCCTAATCTTGTTAATTTTTGCCTAATTGATCTCCAAGGAAGTTGTCCCATATTTTTACATTCTATGAGAATGCTCTTTTCTTGGCAATACTATGTTACATCTAATAGCAGTACAAATCCAATGCTTTTTTATTGCTTACATATTTTATTGCTCACATGTTGCTCTTAATATTATGGGTGAGGGACTGGTGCAGTGATGTTCTTTTTTGTTCTCCTCATCCCTGAGAACTCTGGGAAAGTGGTTCACAAGAGAGACTCGAGGTTGGATTCATCTGACCATAGAGGTGCTACACAGGTAACCTTGTACCTATTGTGCCTGTGACAGAGAGCCCAGACTTCAGCTGATGAAGAACCCAAAATTCACCTTCCAGAGTGTGACCTTCATGGTCAGTCCCTGAGTCAAATAAAATGTGGAAAGATAAGACTTTAACTTTTCTTTGTTTTGAGACTTTAGATAATGGATGTTTTTGTTATTTTCTTGTGGCAACAAGAGGAGAGTTGCATTCTCGTGACTTAGTAATTCTACTGCTCTATGGAATTGTTTGGTCTATGCTGGTATGTGTATTTGCTATGAAATGCAAGGTGGGCAAGTAGCCAAAGAGAACTTGTCATAGTAAATAAAAGTAAATGGAGTTGAGTCCAATCTCTTTATCTCACTGGAAGATTCTGTTGCATCTGTCCCTAAAACTATTGCCATAAATCCTCCTTGAATAAGTCTGCTTTACTATCAAAAGAAAGGGAAAAAAAGCAAAACAAAGCCAAGCTGGGCACAGTGGTACACACATATAATCCCAGCTACTCTAAAGGCTGAGGTGGGGAGATTGCCTGTTCAAGGCTGACTTTGGCAATTTAGAGAGACCCTGTCTCAAAATAAAAATTAAAAACAGGGCAAAGTGTCTAACTCACTGGAAGATCAACCTGGGTTAAATCCACAGTAACACACACACACACACACTCTCACACACAAATAGAAGTAGAGGTTAGATTCTCAAATAGATTTACCTAGAGATAAGTGAAGTTTTATTTTGATCCTTTCAGCATTTTAGTTGGTGTCCTAATCATCTTGGGTTGCTATAATAAAATACCTTAGACTGGGTAATAAGACTCAAATGGAGCTGGGCAGGGTGGTACACGCCTGTAATCCCAGCACTTGTGAGGCTGAGGCAGGAAGATCGGGAGTTCAAAGCCAGCCTCAGCAGCATAGTGAGACCCTGTCTCTAAATAAAATACCCCTGAGTTCAATCCCCAGTAAAGACTCAAATGACTTCAGTTTGAGCATTGCCTTCATGGCCTATGTGAATATGGAGGAGGTCAGTTGGCATCATAGCACAGCCATTCCCTGTGAAATTCAAAAGACAACAAATTGTAAATAGTCTTTTGTTGTTATTGTTATTCGTGGTGCTTGGGATCTGGGTTGTTGTTTTTTTTTTTTTTTTTTTTACTTTTTTAAAAAAAGTGAGCTATCTTAATGGTTGTTTCATCCTATAGGGTTGAAATGGGTATGAGGGTCACCTAGTGAGCAAGATGGTCGTTATGACTAAAGTGGTTGTACTCATGTTAAGTTGGATCCCGAATAACTTGAAAAAACTACAACATACAAAAAAAGGCTTATTTTACTGAGTATTGATTTTTTATCAGGCTTAAGTAAGCATATGGTTTTGAGAACCCAACTTTTTTTTTTTTTTTTTTTTTTTTTTTTTTTTGGTACCAAGGGGATTGAACTCAGCGCACTAGACCACTGGGCCACATCCCCAGCCCTTTTTTGTATTTTATTAGAGACAGGGTCTCACTGAGTTGCTAAGTGCCTCGCCATTGCTGAGGCTGGCTTTGAACTCGCCAGCCCTGCTGCCTCAGCCTCCCAAAGTGCTGGGATTACAGGCGTGTGCCACCGCGCCCAGCTGAGACCCCAACTTTTAACAAAGCTTTTAATGGAAACCAACTGTCTCCTGACCCCCTTTACCCATTTCTTGCTCCCTTGAGGTAACTACTTTATTATTTATTTTTTCAATTAACACATAAAAATTGTACATTTTATGGGGGCACCATGTGATGTTTCAATACAACTATGAAGCATCACATGACTCTCTAAATATTTATGCTGTCTTTGTGTTAAAAATTCAAAATCCAAACCAGGCTTGGTGGCCCAAGCCTGTAATCCCAGAGGCTCCGAGGCTGAGGTGGGAAGATCGGAGTTCAAAGCTCAGCCCTCAGCAACAGCAAGGTGCTAAGCAACTAAGTGAGACCCTGGTCTCTAAATAAAATACAAAATAGGGCTTGAGAAGTGTGCCTCAGTGGTGGAGTGCCCCCAGAGTTCAATACCTAGTACCGCCCCACACACCCCCCAAAATTCCTTTTTCCTAGCTTTGTGAAATACATAGCACATTATTGTTATCTGTGTTCACCCTACTGTGAAATGAAACACAAGAACTACCTAATTTCTCCTATCTAACTATAATTAGTGCCCATTGACAAATTTTTTCCCCATCTCTCCCTCCTCAAACTCACTCCCAGCCTATGGGTAACCATTATTCTACTCTCAACCTCAGTGAGAGGTTTTTTGGTTTGTTTTTAGTATGTTAGATGAGGATACAATAGCTTTATTTTATTTATTTATTTTTATGTGGTTCTGAGTAATGAATCCAGCGCTTCACACATGCTAGGCAAGCACTCTACAAATGAGCTACATCCCAGCCCCTATGAGAGGTTTTAGATTCCACCATATGAGTGAGATCATGAGGAAACTTGCCTTTCTATGTTATTTCACATACAGAATGAAATCTCCATTTCTAGCCATGTCGTTGTACAAATGACAGGATTTTGTTCTTTTAATGGCTGAATAGTATTCTATAGTATAAATACATACCACCTTTTCTTTTTCCAGTCATCAGTTGATGGACATTTAAAGTTTCTGTTTCTTCATTGTGAACAGTACTACAATAAACAAAAGAGTACAGATGTCTCTTAGACATAAAAACCAACTGATTTTAATTTCTTTTGTATATATACCCAGTAGTGAAATTTTCTGGTGATCATGTGATAGTTCTATTTTTAATTTGGGGTGTGTTGTGTTTTATGCTGGAGATTGAACGCCAGGGCCTTGTGCATCCTACAAGTGCTCTACCACTGAGCTACATCCCCACTCTAGTATTCATTTTGGGGGAGAGTTAGCCACGCTTTAAAATATTTTTGTCAGTGACTGGTTATTTATCTCCATCTCCATAAATAATTATTATACTTCTTGGTGTGTTCTGTGAATTTTAGGGCAATTTTGTCTCTTTTGTACACTTCCCCTACAATTATCACTACATATATACATATACATTTCCCACTCTTCTGTCTTTCCAATTCTGATGGTTAATTTATGTGTTAACTTGATAGCCTATGGGACCAAAGTATTTGGTCAAACACCAGTCTAGATGTTGCTGTGAAGGTTACCATTTAAATCAGTAGTCTTTGAGTAAAACAGATTATCCTCTATAATGTGGGCAGGTCTTTTTCCATTTGGTTGAAGAAATACAGATGTCTAAGATAAAAGACTTCTTGTTATGGATGTCCTTCAGATTCAAGTTTTAAGATCAGTTCTTCCCTGAGTCTCTATCCTGCCTGGCCCACCCTTGCACATTTTGGATTTGCCCAGCCACCGCACCATGTAAGCCAATTCCTTAAAGTAAATCCCTCCCTCTCCAATAATATATATAAACTATGAGTTGTTTCTCTGAAGAGCACTAATATACCAATAAACTTATATCATAATTTTGATGCAATTAATGCTTATACGTATTGCTATATCATATATAATAATAATTGCATCATCACATATTGTGTTTATGTTAATATACCAATAATTTTAAAATGCATCAATATAATAATTACATATATTATTTTAAATATAAGTTTTAAGAGATGAGCCACATCATTTAGTGTTGGTCATTTTTTGTACACTATTTCTCCATTGGCAGTGTATAATTATCTTGATTTTCCATTATGCTTATTTTCCAAGGTATTTATTTTATTAAACTATAACCAATTTCTCCCCAGTTCCCACCCCACTGTAATTTTCCCTCAACACAATGAAACGCGTACATTTTTTCTCCCAAGAAATCTCATGCTCTAATCTGGATCTCTTGATCTTCAGCCTCTCCTAAACTGTCCCATCATATCTCTCTTTACTTCACCACCCTATTGGGATGTCCATTTGTCCCTCTCTCTTGTTAGAACTTCTGCATCATGGATCTCACAAGTTGGGCTTCATTCACTCTTCTTTTGAATGTGCAAACATCCCACCTCCAACAATTTCTGAAAAGAGGTTGCCAAAAAACTAAACTTTTTGGCACTGCATTCGGAAAATGTCTTTTAATATCCATCACACTGAGCATGTATTTTTGCTAGATAAGGTTGAAATAATTTTCTCTCAGAATTTTCGAAACCATTCTTTTTATTTTCCAACTGGTTGCTTGATGAGATAAGAAAGAAACATAGCCCTTTTCTGCCAGTTAGAGCTTGGTCTGGACTGGATACACCTAAGTCATGGAGGTTCTCTCGTTACACTAAAAAAAAAAAAAAAAAAAATCACAAAACACCAACATCAAAACAAATAGTAATTCGTCTGTGATGACGAAAAAAAAAAATATTTTCACTATTAAATCTGAGGCATCAAATGAAACAATGTCTTCAAACCACACCGATGTTGAAACAAACATCTCTTTCACAACTACTGAGTAAGTTGGCTATTAGCTTCTTCAACCAATTATGATTTTTTAGTTGTGCTCTATATTTCCTCCCACACTGCTAGATAAAAATTTATCAAGAGATTCGACTAAGTTATGAATAGAATT
>JAKELJ010000289.1:0-38686 GCA_025594165.1 Tamias sibiricus
AAGTTGGTATTTTAATTATCTTGAATTGGAAAAAGAAGTGTAATTAGAAGAAATTCTTACCTCGTTACTTGGGTTTACAAATTATTATCTATTATTTATATTCTGTCCTATCCTATTAGTTTAATAGATACTTATGTTAAATGGCTTGTCTGCTGTCAGATTGTTAACCATAGTTCTTACCTCCAAATAATGAGATCTTACCTCACTATTTGAAGTGGTATTACATGGTTCCTTGACATTTCTTTTCTTAGTTTTTCTGTAACTAAATGAACTGGTACACCAACACACTGACGTGGACTTCCAGCCCATTATTAGACTTCAGAATTGACAGTGAGAAATTGTTCCTTTACTGCGTACCCATCATTACATGCTTCTATGTATTTGCTTACCACCTTCATTATTTAATAAATTTCTCAACCTGAGTTACTCCGATCTACTCTGAGAGAGTGGTCATTACAGTTATTTTCAAGGTGAAATTTAGATCAGTTGAGAAGGTGGCAAAATTTTTGTTTTCATTAAGATATGGCGTGTCAGGCAGTTAAGAAGAAAAATGCCTCATTTTCTGGTATAGCTCACTTCTTTGTGGGTATATGCATGCTCATGCTCCTAGTAATATCCCAAATGACTCAAATTAGGGAATATCTTAGACTTTTATGATGGTATAGAGCTTTTAAATTAGAAATTAGCTTCTGTGTTTAGGCTTTACTTGACTACTTCTAAAATATTTTTTTATATTGGACAGAAATAAATTTTTTTAAAAATATTTATTTATTTAGTTGTACACAATGCCTTCATTTTTATGTGGTGCTGAGGATCGAACCCGGGCCACGCACGTGCTAGGCGAATGCTCTACCACTGAGCCACAACCCCAGCCCCTAGAAATAAATTTAAATGATAATAATTTAGAATGTGGACCCAATGCTAAATATCCTCAAGAAAGAGCATTTTCAGTGCCAGTTTATCTCTTGATTATTTTCAATGTTTGAAGGTCCTTGATTACAAATACTAAAAGATTTAGGAGATGCTCTTATATTTTTCAGTTTTTTAATTTGTGATATTTGGGCCAGAAATAGTGGTGTCCTAAGGATGTTACAAAATATGTTCAGGCAGTGTGACTGTCATCTGTTCACAGTTACTGAAGTCCACAGACTGAGGATTTTTTTTTTTTCAGCTTCGGTGTCAAGGCTAATGGTAGTGTTCACAGTATGTATGTAAGCTGTTCTCCATGTACACATACACACATACATATAGGAGTATAAATAGAACTTGTCTTGAAAGCCAAAAACAACTTTCTATATGTACAACTAGAAATAAAAACGGTATATTCCCCCTAGTCCTATTCACTATTGGAAAAGGAACAAGGAAAGAAGGAAAAGAGTTGTAACTGATCCTTGTTCTGCTCACAGTGATTGTTAACTGCTGAAGGCCAGCTTCAGCAAAGATGTTAAGTTCTTCCCGCTTGGTACTGAAGGGAACGTCGACGACAGGAAAATAATCCACACACAAGCCAGGTTTTAGAAATCCTTCTACTGTTCTAATTTTACTTTTCTCAGTATGGCTTTTTATACATCCCAACAAGCATAATAATTCACATTTTTTCTTAGGGAGGTAACATAAAGGAATTTCAGTAAAGAAGATTACAATAAAGGATTTCCAGAAATTAACTATACAATAAAAATTTCCAGTAATTAACTATAGGGGGTTACATTAGGTTTCCAGTAATTAACAATAAGGAATTTCAGGAATTAACTATAATAAAGAATTTCCAGTAAGGAATGTTAGGAATTAACTATAATAAAGAATTTCCAGTAGTTAACTATAAAAAGGTTTCAGGAATTACCTAGGGAAGATCAATTATCCTAACTCCTGATTAATCTTATCTATAGGTAGGGGAAGGTATTCTAAAAATCTTAAAGCTAATGTTAAAAATTCTTCAACTCTAGGTATGCCTGATCATAAAGTTATATTGCCCTAGTATCTTCTTTAAACTTCAACTGGGCTCATCCTACCCGGCTTAGCTAGTTTCTGGCTTTAGATTCCACAGGGCCATTGAACTGGTTTTATTATAGATAATTAAATATATTAGAACCTGGTGGTCATACAATAGAAATACATCAAGAGTACAGACAGAAAGCACACAAACTTAATTCTTGGTGGTCGCATAAAGTGGCATCTCATCCGCAAAGAGGAGCCGAGCTCAGACCTCCAGGCATTTGGAGGGAGCTTGGGCTCAAACTCATTTGCATAACCAAGGAAAAACCCAGATTTCTGGATAAGCAGACAGACACCTGGCTTGATTCTTGGTTTGGAAGAACTAGGCCCACACAGCCCTGAATTAACAGGTTGGGGGTCAGCTCAATTCCAGGTTGGGGAGATCTCAGACTCACAGCCCCGAATTAACGGGTTGGGGTCGAGCTCAAATCCCCGGATGAGAAACATCGCATCTCCCCCTTTCTTTTAATTTGAGGGCAGCGACCTCTGTAGATGTGTTTCTAAGGCCTTTCCAGAAAAGTCCGAGGAAGACTGGAAGAACAAAGCATAAGATTATAATGAACAGGATAGCAAAACCAAGATTTATCAAGTAGGACCACCACATGCTATTAAAAACTGTAGCTTTTATATTATTAAACAAATCTGTTGCAAAATCCACAGTGGAATCAGTAGTCAGATGGGCATGGGTAATTTCACTCACCCGTATTTGCAGGGAGTGAATATCTGGAGCCACATCTGAGTTATTCCAGATTCCCAACAAATGGGACTTAACCTTGGTCCAACCATGCTCAGATTCATTGTAACCTAATGGAGTAATGCAAATCCATTTATAGTTAGCATGACATCTAGTTGTCATATGAGTCTTAATATTTTGGATTTGGTTGCCCACATAAAGAATGGCTTCTTCTAAAGCATTTATCCTAGCCTCTAACTTTCTATCTATCTTCTCTTGTATAGCCATGGCTGCAGAAATATTTTGAGATAAAGTATTTACATGATTAGTTGTATGAATTTCTCTAACTAGAGCAGTAGAAGAAATAGCAATAGAGCCTAATATTCCTATAAGAGCAGATATTCCTAAAATAAGAGCTGCAACAAATCTTTTAATTTTTGGGTATAATACTTTGCAAACAATTAGTTAGCATACATTTTTGGCAGTCAACAGAATATACATCATTGATCATTCTTATCTTCATAATTTTATGGTTCCCAATTAATATAGCATGGGGGGCATTTACACAAGCTCTAACATTATAATGAATAGGTCCAGCTGTAGGCCTGTTCAAGGTGACTGTATTAATAGCTGCAACCAACCTATACAGGCTAGGAAATTGCATTCCTTTGCCATTAGGCAATTCACTTTTGTAGATGGGGGTAACCCATCCGGAAGAAGACCATCTATGTATTGAGCCATCAATAAGCACACCTTTGGTCATATAAAACTTGTTAGAATTAGACATAATGTAATTTCTCCAATCAGTAATAGGAGAGGCAATTGACCAATCAAAAATTTCAGTTTGTGATGACATGGGGTTTAAAACACGAGCTTTGGTGGGATATCCAAATCCACATTCAATCCAATAAGGGAATGAAGAACCGTACTCTTTCATTTTTTTCCAATATAAGTCCCTCCTGGATTGTAATATTATTGAGCAAGAATCTATATTATTGGGTAAACTTTTATTTTCATAAATTTCTTTATCTTCTTTACCCCCTAAAAGGGTTATGTCTAGCCTCCAAAGATCTCTTCCTTTATCCCTGGATTGAGAAGGGGAATCACTATAAAGTGATTCAATGCTAGTTGGTAAACACCCAGGGGGAGTAAATTTAGTATTTCTGGTAAAGCAAATAGGTGTGTCTTCAATAAGGCCTGAAAAGTTAATATTATATGAGGTCTTATGCAAAACCATAACATCAGAAATTCCCCCAAGTAACTCAGGAACATTGGTAGATACCTTAATGTCTGATTGTCCCCAGTCAGTTATTAAGGAGGGGCGGATCTGGGAAATAAGTCCAATAGAACCGGTCAGCAGAAGTTGTAGTTATCCCACAGGCAAGCAGAGTGATGATGGCGAGGAACAACTTCTCCGGGGTAACAGGTGATCCTTGGCTGACAACCAGATGCCGTGCATGAGCGAGGAGATTCTGTAGTTGACTCCAAGAGGGCAGTGATGATTCTTGTTGAGCCCGTCTTTGAGAGCGAGACGAGAGAAACCGGAACTCAGTTGTTTATCCCGTTTTCGTCTTTGAGGTGTCCTCTGTGGGCATGGCCGCTGCTGGCAAGGTCTCCGTCTGTGCCATGGGGGGCTCATAATGTCTTATGAGGTGATCCGGTATCCACAAAGGTGTGGGGGCTTCCTGCGGAAACACACATGCATACCCTCTCCCTGATGTTAATAGGATATCTGGTCCTCTCCCTTGACCTGTTAACAGATCTTTTACATAGACGTCTGTGTTGACTGAGCCTGTTGCAGTGAGGGGGTGAAAGACAGGTTAGCAAAGTCAAAAGTCAGTTGTTTCTCTTGGGTCTGGAGTGTCCTCTGCAGGTAGGCTGGTGCTGAAACCTCCATCTGTGCTGGGCCTGGTCTGTGGAAAAAACATAAGCACAGCCTCCACCCACCAGATGTCAAAAGGACATTAAATCTTCTCTATTGACTTGTTAAAAGGCCCTTTTATTTTGAAAAGAGTATGTGGTAATATATGATGAAATTTTCTATTTTTTAATATAGAAATTTGAGCTTTTAATGTCTGATGAGCTCTTAAGGAAATAGCATTATAATATTTTAAGAAATTTTTGTCCTCTTCCACATAGATTACACTTCGGTTTATATCAGAATATTAACTTTTAACCTTAGGGAAGAGAAAAACTTTAAATAGCTTTTCCTGATTACTTCATATACTTACTTAACCAACTCACACAGGCCTCTTACCTCACTTACATAAACGCTCTTACTTCATCACAAAAAGTCTCTCTTATCTTGGAACATATTCTTTTCCTTCAATTTTTCCATACCTATAACCTTCTGATTACTTTCTCTCACGTGCTATCCTTTTTTTTCTGTTCACCTTTAGAGACAATTTTTATAATAATTTGAATTTAGACAAATTATTTCATCTTAATAAAAATATTTTGTTATTTACAGTACTCTTAACTGGAACAGGTGAAACTTTTGAGCCTTTGTATATAGAGAAGTCTTTTATAAACCTTTGTAATATAAAATTACATACATCTGGCAGCCATTTCATGAGAACACAATGCTTAAGTATATAGAATTAATTATACCTGTTGGAACTTTAACCTCCTTCAGTGATAAAAAGGCAACTTTAAAATTTCTTTTTTAATTTACCAACTTATGAAAACAACCAATAATGTCTCTAAATAGAATTTAAGGAGTTATTTAATGGCATATATAACAGTCAGCATCTTTACCTTGCAAAGAAATTAGATGTTAAATAAAGTTATTTATAAATGAGTAATCTCATGTTAAATTGATTTTACCTATTTTTTCTTTGTAGAGGATGAGTCCTGCAACCAAGGGTTATTAAGGCATTAACATATTATTAGCTTTTAGACCAACTGAAGAGAATTGTGAGTTAAGTTCTCATATTAGAAGCACCTTTATTATTTTTATATGTATTTGTTTAAGTTAAATTGAACTTATAATTCACGTGAATTAAAGGTATTTGGATCCACTTAAAAACACTTTATGATGAGCAGCTCATTTTGTATTTGCCAACCCTTATATCATATAAATGACATATGAACATATACATATAGACATACAAACATAAAAGACAAGTGTGCACACATAACACAATAGCAAAAGGCTTGTAGCTTTTGTAGATAAATCTCCATTGCAATGGTATAGATGTTTAAAACTCTATAATTAAATAAAAATAAAAACTGATCAAAACAATATCAACTCAGATGTATAGAATTAAAGTATGAGCTCAAAAATATATATATATATATATTCTAAGAAAAAGCAAAAGTCTTTAGATAAAATGACCGGCCGGTAATGGAAAAACCCAGGTAAAAAGACACCTTTATCTTATGTTTTTTCTTTTGGGGCTTAAGCTTGATGTTTATCCATTTGTCTTGACTGAGGTCTGGAACAGTGAGAAAACTGCTTTTTGTTAGTTTCATAACATTAAACAGTGATTTTTTAGTTAGCTGATCAGTAGAAGCATTTCCTGTGCTTAAAGAACCAAAGAGGTTAGAACGTCCCTGGATATGTCCTACAAAAGAGAAATTTATTTACTCTTTGATAAATTAAAGACTGTAATTTTAAAAGACTATATGTTATAGATAATTGTAATGATAAAGTAGAAGTCTCAATAGCAGGAAACAAATTAGCAATATATTGAGAATCAGTATATAAATTAAATGCCTGAGGCACCTTTTCAAAGGCAGTAATGATTGCAATAAGTTCAGTTTTTTGAGCAGAAGTCTCAAAAGTTTGCTGCACTATAGGTGCATTATTGCCAATAATAGTAACTGCAACTCCATTAGATGATCTATCAGTAAATATTAAAGATGATTTGATAATGGCTCTTGAGAACATTTTTTAGGAAATATAAATTTAATTTTTAGAAATAAACTGTAACAATGGATGATTGGGCAAATAAAACAAAATTTCTCCATGAAATCATAATCAAAAGCCAAGGCTTAGAACCTTTTGTAAGTAACGTCCCATAATAGTCTATTTAACTTTCTGTATTGCCTCTTTCCCCTGAGGGGTTAAAGAGATGTAGGAAGGGGATCTCCGTGGGTTTACTTTAAATAAGATCTAATCCAATTACAACAATGAGGAAATTTTGTCTGGTAAAAAGTAAGGCATATCTACATTTTTCTGACATAAAGTGGGACTATTTTTCATAAGGCCTCAGTAAATTAGGTGAAGGGAGGCTAAATGCAAACCTCTTAGTCTTGTTTACATAGTGGGATAGCAAAAAAAGTAATCTTTTGAATCAATAGTTTTGTTAATTGTTTTTAAATTTCACAAAAGCCTGGCAGGCATGACTGAAATGTCCTGATTAACTGCAAGTGAAATAATGTCCTTTTGCCACAGTAATAAGAAATTTATCATCTATAGAAGCATTATTATATCTCTTAAAAAGACTATGAACAAGTTCTTCCTAGTATAGCGGCAGCAATAACAATACCTTAGATATGGGCAGGAGTTACATCTATATAGGTTTTAATGAAATTGGCTAAAGATCCTGTTTTTCTAATGGGTCTAGCAATGCTTGATAGGTTGAGTTTGCAATAAACATTAGTAGCTTATCTTAGAGCAGACTTTTGGTAGCAAAAATTAAACCGGTGGTGTAAAATAAGTTTTACCTATCATAAACATAGAAAGCGTTAAGCCTGTTTTTTTTTTTTTTTTGAAATATTATAGCCAAATGACCTGTGTAGCCTTTTCTTAATAAGTTGCCTATAAAAGTAAATATTGTTTTGGAGTTAAGCTTAACTTTGTTCTATTGCCAATAAAAGGGAGTTATCTGTTTTGTAGCAGTAGAATTAACTAGTTGCAAAGTATAAGGGGAAGTTGAATTGAAAATTTTGATTGAGTTTTTAGCTCTAAAACCAATTTAAAGGTTGGGGGAGTGTAGGATTTTCTAGAAAATTACCGGGCAGGCTTCCGAGGGAAAAGCTTCAAGATTAATTGTCCTTGTTTATTATATTTAGATTTACATTCACAAGCCCAATGAAAACCCTTTTGGCATTTTGGACACACAGTTTTTGGCCTAGGATTGTTTTCCTCTTTATTATTATGTGGGCAGTTATGGCTAAAGTGCCCAACTTGACCGCAAGAAAAACATTGTCCTTTAGTGGTATTATCAAAAGATTTCTTAGGAGCAGGATTTGAGCCATATCTCTTTAAAAACTGTGAATAAGTCTGGCCCTTTAGGGCTGCAGCAAATGCTATGCCTTGAATATGGGCTGGGGTAGTATCCACACATGTCTTAATAAAATCAATTAAAGTTCCAGTCTTTCTAATTGGGCGAAGTAACGCCTGACAGGTGGTGTTGGCGTTCTCAAAAGCCAGCTGTTTGGTCAGCAAGTCGGCTGCTTCTGCATGAGGAATTACTTTAGCAATAGTGCTTTCCAGCCTAGCAACAAAATCCTCGTAAGGCTCAGAAGCTTGTTGTCTGATATTTGAAAGAAATGCCTGTTTAGATTCAGAAGCAGGAAGATTTCTCCATGCTACTAAAGCGCATTTGCTGACCTCTTGCAATGCATGTTGCGGTATTTTCACCTGGTCTTCAGTTGAATAATATTCTCCAGTCCCCATCAACATGGAGATAGTATATTTATATGCCCCTCTTCTAAATGCTGTTTCCGCAACAACTCGCTTTACATTATCCTCATAATCAGCCTTCCATAATAGATATTGACCAGGAGGCAGACAAGACCTTGCAGTTTGTTGCCAATCGTAAGGAGTCATCCATTCAGCAGATAAAGAGTCAACCAGTTGTAAAGTATATGGGGAAGTAGGGCCAAAATTTCTAACAGCCACCTTCAACTCTTTTAATAACTTAAACGGGAGGGGCTCCCAATGTGGGGGAGCTTCAAAGTTAGGATCTACTGTTTTTAAAGTTGCCACTGGGCAAGTCAGGGAAATATCTCCTAATTGCCTGGCTATAGCTGCTGCTCCCCAAAATCCACCATGACGACAGGGAGGTAATTGTGGTCCCATAGTTGGCCCTCTCCTTTCAGAGACTTTAGGTGGGGACGGAGGGGCAAATGGAGTAGCAGGAACAGATGACATAGGCCCAGGAAGCTGGTTCTTACATGTTGCTTCCTTTAAATCATTTTGGTCATCACTTAAATTGCTATCAGTTTCATCCTCAGAAACATTAGTTGCAGATTTGCGGTCTGACTTATCTGAGGCAGGCTCTGCAAGAGGAGTTTGTTTTGGCTTCTTTATCCTATTTATAAGGCAAACTGCTTTATGAACAGAATTTAAAGCATCTTTAAATAAATTCCTTAAGGGAAAGACATCTATTGGGGTCCTTTTTGACCCATAATGGTTATAACAAGGTTTTATCTCTTTTCTTAACCCTTTCCATGTATTTAAACTTAAAGTTCCTTCTTGAGTAAACCAAGGGAAACACTCTTGATTAAAATAAGAAAACTGTTTCAGCTGCTTAGAAGTAGCAGCGGCACCTCTCTTATTTAACCTCTGTTTAACTACATCTATAAAGAGCCCTCTCTCTCGGGACTCGATATGGCCCATGACTTCTCAAAAATAAAAATAAAAGTTCTTTGGTTACTTACTCTTCTCTAAATTGGCCTTTCTCTGCCAATGGACCCCGGACGTCCTTGAGTAAGAAATCTAGTTCCCTCCCGAGTATCTACTATTTCTCTCTATAATTAAATTATAACGCAAAAGGCAGCTTACCAATCGGGAGTCCCTGTTCAGGCGCCAATTTGCTGAAGGCCAGCTTCAGCAAAGATGTTAAGTTCTTCCCGCTTGGTACTGAAGGGAACGTCGACGACAGGAAAAATAATCCACACACAAGCCAGGTTTTAGAAATCCTTCTACTGTTCTAATTTTACTTTTCTCAGTATGGCTTTTTATACATCCCAACAAGCATAATAATTCACATTTTTTCTTAGGGAGGTAACATAAAGGAATTTCAGTAAAGAAGATTACAATAAAGGATTTCCAGAAATTAACTATACAATAAAAATTTCCAGTAATTAACTATAGGGGGTTACATTAGGTTTCCAGTAATTAACAATAAGGAATTTCAGGAATTAACTATAATAAAGAATTTCCAGTAAGGAATGTTAGGAATTAACTATAATAAAGAATTTCCAGTAGTTAACTATAAAAAGGTTTCAGGAATTACCTAGGGAAGATCAATTATCCTAACTCCTGATTAATCTTATCTATAGGTAGGGGAAGGTATTCTAAAAATCTTAAAGCTAATGTTAAAAATTCTTCAACTCTAGGTATGCCTGATCATAAAGTTATATTGCCCTAGTATCTTCTTTAAACTTCAACTGGGCTCATCCTACCGGCTTAGCTAGTTTCTGGCTTTAGATTCCACAGGGCCATTGAACTGGTTTTATTATAGATAATTAAATATATTAGAACCTGGTGGTCATACAATAGAAATACATCAAGAGTACAGACAGAAAGCACACAAACTTAATTCTTGGTGGTCGCATAAAGTGGCATCTCATCCGCAAAGAGGAGCCGAGCTCAGACCTCCAGGCATTTGGAGGGAGCTTGGGCTCAAACTCATTTGCATAACCAAGGAAAAACCCAGATTTCTGGATAAGCAGACAGACACCTGGCTTGATTCTTGGTTTGGAAGAACTAGGCCCACACAGCCCTGAATTAACAGGTTGGGGGTCAGCTCAATTCCAGGTTGGGGAGATCTCAGACTCACAGCCCCGAATTAACGGGTTGGGGTCGAGCTCAAATCCCCGGATGAGAAACACCGCAGTTAACCCTTGGTCATCACAAAATTTCTATGTTTATTTGCAGCAGCTGTTTCTACTTTCCATATTGCCAAGTCCAGAAAATATTGCTAAATATATTTGTAGGATGGTCATAACATACTTTGTCTCAAAAAAATTAGATATCATCTCTCAAAAGCATGATATGTGATGTTGTCTTAATTTTTTTTTAACATTTCTTTTCCTTTATGTTGACTATTACCAATAAGCTCTGAATCAAGTAAACAGCTTTTTGTTAACAAAGTATGCAGGTCCTAAGTGCATATACTTGAGAAATATGTATATATTTTATATATGTTTCTACTACTTTTGAAAGGACCAGCAGTATAATTTCATTTGTGAGTAAACATGAACTGTTAAAAAAATAACAGTAACCTTAGAGCTTAATGAAATTTTATTTTGCATATCTTCCACCAGTAGGTGCATTTGATATCCAGCCTAACACTCTCTGTGCATGTGCACACACAGACCAGGGAGTATAGCTCAGTGAGACAGCCCTTGCCTAGCATACCCAAAGCCCTGGTTTTGATATCCATCACCACACACAACAAGAAAAGATGCACGTTTTTTTTTTTTTTTTTTTTGTTTTTTTTTTTTTTTTTTTTTTAGTAGTATAGCTAATAGTTGTCTCTTAAATTAGATCTTGGCTCAACCACAGATAACATGCACTTTCTTGTAGTTGTGTGTCTTTTTATATGTTAACTTCATGGAGTATAACTTTCCTTCCAGTGTTGCTATTCTATCATGTACATTTGGATTGATTCTTTTAAATAAGCTTTATCTTTGATATTTCTTCTACAGTGATTTCCCAATACATAATCTATGGAACAACTATGTTTAATTTATTTGGGGCATGCAGAAAGTGCCACACTTTTACCCTCTCTCCCACCTTCAAGAGCAAGCATTTACCATGGTTAGGCTTCCCCCTCCCCCCAAAATAGTGTAGTGAACTTTCTTGAACAGCAGGGTGAAAATGTTGCAAAATATTAATAGATAGTGTTAGAGAATTTTTAGAATACTTTTAAAGAAATGTGGTTTACACTTGAAAGTGAAATCTTATATTCAACCAAGCTAAACACATTCTGGTAGAATGCCTACCCAATGTGTATGATGCCTTTGGTTAAATCCCCAGTATGGCACCCCAAAACAAAACAAACAAAAAAAGTACTTTGATTTTGCATATCACTCACTTTTCAGATAATTACTTGGAAAATTTCAAATCATTCATCTTTTTCGCCCTCCTGCTCACTATTTTTTCTATTAATATAGATTTTCCATGAAAGAAAGTAAGCTAAGTGATGACAAACATAAGCCTAGTTCTTGCTCGACTATAAGAACCTTTAGTGGCACATTGTCAATTAAATGGGATTTTTCTTCCTCAAAAGTGGAAAAAGAAGGAAACAATAATTAGTTATAGGAAATGTCCAGGATTTGTTTTTGATAGCAATGTTGTCAGAGATTCAAGGTTATGATTTGTATATAACTTTCTAAGTAAATATTCATTTTTAGGAAGAATTCCACTTTTAAGTTTTAAAGAATATCTGATTCTTTTCATTTATAAATACTTCTGTTACCCAGCTTCATCTCAGATTCTTAATAAGAATTTTCTTCAATTTGGAATTTTAAATATGACCCCTGTATTTAGTGACAACTAATTTTAATAATAAATATTCAGGAAAATTTTGATATAAAATTTTGTATCTTTTTAAATATAGAGAGCTCATAAGCCATGTTTGTATAATGCACACGTCTTTACATTTTTCTTCTATAAACTTCATAGTAAAATAACTGAATGCTTTTATTCTGGTTTAATTCTGTCTTCAAAGGCTTTCCAGGCATTTATGATAACAATGCATGTTTATTGGCAGGCCCTTTAACAGAGGGTCAAACATTCTGCCCTTTAAATTACCAGTTCATCAAACCCTTGCACATAAGAAAATGACCAGCATTACTGATACACATTTCAGGAAGCACTGATTTTACTAAATGTGACTGCATACCGGATCTTTTCATGGAATTTGTCCCACAAATAAAAAAACATCAAAATAAACATTTAAAAAAAAGTTTTGGGTAATATTTTGGTTGAGAGGAAGTAAGAGCTACATAAAATCTTTCTTAAAATATTTGGTAAAATGTTAATGAAATGACCAGAACTTTAAACTGTTGTTTATCCTCATAAATATGGATTTTTGCCTTCACCAGGTGATTTCATTATGAAACTGTGCTTTGAAAAAAGACAAAATGTGTTTGTATGATTTTGTTGAAGTCAAATGTGTTGTGAGATTACATTTGGAAAGATCATATTTGTAAATAACCAAGTGTTACAAAAGAGTTCCCTTAGAAGTTCAGGTCTGCAACAGCATGACCCAATCCATCATACATGTGGGTCAAGTCTATCTTGAGCTAGCTGTGGAGTTTCCTTTACAGTACTCTTGGAGTTTTCTGTAGCTTTGTACATACTGATCTTCCTCAATAATGGCCTCTTTCCTTCCCCTTTCCCCGTTGCCCCATTATATGTATTTTATTTAGGTGGCTAATTTAGGTAAAATATGCCCACAAATATGGGTTGCCTTTTCCGTGAATTACTGGCAACTAAAAATGTAAATGTGTGTTCATATCAGACAGTGTTTTTAATGATATTACTTTTCAGAGATTAAAACAGATGCCCAGTTGAAAACTTTCTGGTTAAAATTTAATAAATTTAGGATGATATTCTTAACAAGATAGTATTTCTCATTATTAAATTTTCCTATCCCCAGTTCTCCATTGCCCATAACTCAGGACCACTACTGAGTAGAATACATTATTATGTCTATGACATAAAGTACATACAAATTTATTCTTACTAACATGTTGCCTATTTTTTAATAATTGGGCAGTGGAGACAGATTCAGATTTAAGAATAAAAATCAAATACTATTGTAAGCATTTAAATGATCCATATATATCATAACTGATCCAGCTCTAATTCCAAAATCTCCTCTATGGATGTGGACCCAACAATAGATCTCAAATGCCATTCTATAGGGCTGCGAAACTGTCTACATCAGGTTATGTGGTATAATAATTTCTGGATCATGATTTTAAACCTTTATTTGGTTCCATTTCTACTCGACTCTTCACTAACAAGTATTCCTGATGGCCTTGAAAGTCCATGTTGAAATTTGAAGTTCAAAGTAACCAAATCAAGTACGAAATTATTTTACATTTAAACTATTAAGTACAAAATATCAGTTGTGTAATCATGGTAAAACATAAAAATTTGCTATAAAAGATTTTTAAAGGCTATTTTATTTAAAACACTTATTTACTTAAACTCTTTGCTAGAATTTTTTTTAGAATTTAGCATCGGAGGAGGAATGTGACATAATAATGATTGAAAGTCGAAAGTTTAAAAGTTGTGATGCCCTCACATGGTTGGAGGGTTATTCTAGCTTCTAAGGACTGAATGTTGTCCACAAGAGTGTCTCATCAGGTCATAAACTGGTAAGACTTAATGGATTAGATTTTATGTATTATACCTGATATTACTGTATTGACTTGACTATGAACAAAATGAGCACATTGTATTACTAAGAGTATAGTATTAAATATAAGTTAAAATATGAAATTTAAATACTTGGAGTATGTAATCTTTATAAAGTATGTGAGGCTTAAGGCCATATCTTTACAGTGGTGTTCAATAAATACATCAGTTTTAAAAAAGAAAGTTAAATCCTGAATTATGTAAAATTCTTTAAATATTGCTGTTGGATCTGCTGTAGATGCTTACAGCATAGTGAAGAGCCCAAAATGCTTTCAAATTATTATTCCAGGAGATATTTGATAAATAATATATCTTGGTTTTCTTTTAAAAAATCCATTTTCTTCATAAAATGTAGTTTAGATTAATTTTATTGCTTTTGGGATTTTACTTTCTTGATTAAAAAAAGACAATTTTCTTCTAAATGTTTCTAATAAAGCCAAATTTTTTCCTAATTTTTATGTCGAGTACACCTAAGATGCCAGTATCACATGAAAATGATGTATTAGAAGTCAATACACTTTTTTTCGTATGCCCTGAAAATTAATTCCTCTCAGAATGTACTCTGTCTAGAAAAAAATAAATTTTAACTTGTTTTGTGTGCATTTTTATTTTGCTTTTGTTTACACAGCTCTATGGGGGGATTCTCTTAGAATAATAGAAATCAGCTCAAGATAAATATTTAAATTTTTATACTGAAGATCACCACATTTTGCAACAAAGAAAAAGAATCTTGCTAATTTTTATGTCCAATAAAGAATTTTAGTAAGAATTAATATTCTTACTAAAATGTGGTTACACCGAGCCTTCATGCCTATCAAAATCTATTTGAAGTTATTTATTTTCCAAAAAAGCCAAAAAATTCCCCACCATTATGTATACTTATAATGCACCAGTAAAAAAAAAAAAAAAATATGGGGCAGGGTGGGCCAAAAGACCTGGTTATACCAACTAAACAGGCACTATGTATTTCACACTTTATCTTTAGCCAGAAATGGATTATTTTCTTCCTTATATGCACTCATACCCATTCTGTCTTTTGAATAACATTCTAAATTATTTCTGATACAGTATTCCATAGCTTCATGTTTATCATATTCTCTAAAGTTTTCTTAAATTAGTATTTGAATCAATCGCAGTCTGGAAGGAAATACATATGACAAATCAATAAGTTGTTTCTTATCCTATATGCTTTTCTGTTTCCTTTATGTTATTTTCTCTATAACAAATCTACATAACTGATTATAAGGAGAACAATTTCTCTAGGATGTCCATATTTAATAGGGCTTCAGATGATTGGAAACTGTGGAATATGGGGCAGCATTTTTCATATGTTTAGATTTCTGTGAAGGGTTCACAACACTTGTCAGATTTTTTCAAAACTGTTATTATTGCTAGGGAATATTTTGTGCCTGAAAGGACAAGCCAAGCCTTTTAGGCACCCACATAAGTGGCTTATGAGAGAAATCTTCAACAAGTATAATGATTCTTAGTGATATTTATCCAAACTAGCTTATTTTAAGTAACCATAAGAATGATGGGACCCAGAGCCCAGCTGCTTCTGGTTTAGGAATTTCAAAGTTTCAATCCGTGTGCTCAGTGTTGATTGGATTTCTCCACAGAGGAGTTATGTTTATGCTACGGAGTGGTTATTATGTGTCAGGCACTGTGCTAAGTATTTGGCACATTTTCTCACTTAACTTTCAGATACTATCAGTATCTTTGGTTTAACAGAGAAGGAAATCAAAAGCTTAGAGAAGTTAAGTAACTTGCTCAAGTCATGTGGCCATTGAATGGGAGCTAGGATTCATGTCCAGCTTTCTGACTGGAGCATGGACTCTCAGCCAGTGTATTTGTATGCAGAGTGACCCTGGTTAACTTGAAGGATAAGACAAAGGAGTTTATATTTTATGAAGATGTAAATGAATTCAATTTACCTTGAACTTAAATAGCAATGAGTCATCCTCTACTAAAATGTCATCTTTTAGCACATTGGCCAAAAATTACATGTTGTAAGTTGCTTACTATTCAAAATTACTTCATGCATGAGAAAATATGTTCAGATTTAATATTTATGATTATAAGCACAAATGTGTATTATATATACACATATTTTTAAAGTCTAGTACTTACCATAATATTACTATAGTATTATATATTAAGTAATATATTAATATTATATATTAATGTTAAGTATTAAGTATAACCATTAAGAGACTCACCCCTTAATATTCAGAATTTATAAATAGCAAACACTAGACAGCATTTTAAAAAACTTAACTTTGAGCCAGGTGCTGTGGCCCACGCCTGTAATCCCAGCACTTGGGAGGCTGAGGCAAGGGGATCGCAAGTTCAAAGCCAGCCTCAGCAATGGTGAGGCACTTAGCAACTCAGTGAGACTCTGTCTCTAATAAAATATAAAAAAGGCTGGGGATGGGGCCCCAGTGGTTAAGTACCCCTGAGTTCAACCCCCAGTACCAAAAAAAAAAAAAAAAAAAAACAACAACAACAAAAAAACAACCAACAAACAACTTTGAGCTGTCAGTGTTCCATGTGGTAGTTGGAAATATCCGATATAAAACTCCCTACTGAATTCTTTATGAGAATTTTTCATTTGTCCTTAGTTCTGAATAATTTTATTGAGAAACCTCTTTTATGCCTATTTTAAGAATTTGTCAGGGAAGAAACTTCTTTGATAATATGAGGTTTTCTTACCCAGAACATTTGTACATATATCCTTTTGGTTGGTTTAATTTTTCTCTTGGATGTCCTCCAAACCTTATAACCTGTTCCCTATATTTAAGTACTCATGATAAAGTTCCTGTGTGTCCAAATATGGCATAAAGTTAAATCTACAGTAATAATACTGCTTTAAAAAAGTACAAGTTAAAACTGTAAGAATTTGTTTGCTCTTCAGTTAAATTGATTTTGTTTGCTGATAAGTAGAAACTTGATTTTTTCAGTGCCATAGTTAAGAATATACATATACTTTCATAAGTCCCATCAGAAAATGAAAATCATTTTTATAGTCTTCTTGATAATGCATTTGTATCCCAATTTCTTTAGTAGTAATATATTAGTACTAAAGTAATATAAGTAAATATATATTACTAAATATGTTACTGTATTACCATATATAGTGCTATATTTAGTAGTAATATATTTAGATTTTCAAACTATGGAAAGTTTGGACAATAAGACCAAGTTTTCTAACACAGTTAGTTACTACTTCCGTGTTTGCATATTCTCTTCCTGACTCTGAGTACACTCTTGTGCTTTTGCATCCAGTGGAGTGGTCCGGTGTTGGTTCTTGGGTACGGTCTCCGAGGGGTCCTTTTCATCTTGGGGCTCGTCTGGGATCCAACAGACCCCTGCCCAAGGTCCACTCGGATCCCCACCGGGAGTAAGCTGGCCAGCATCCATTTGACTGTTTTTATGGCTATTGTCCTGTTTTGGGTCATTTTTCTGTTTTATGTTTGTGAACCTTGTGATTATTATCCTGTTTCAAATTGCGCAGCGTTGGTACGAATCAGCTACGTATTTGATCTGTATCTCTGGCAGCTTGTGAAGCGAGATTGACGACTCAGCAAACTTCACCCCTGCCACCCTGGGGACGCCCCTGGGATCCGAGGGGCCCGCTTCTTTGGGGCACCAAGCGTATCCGAGGGGATACGTTGTGTTAGTGGCTGAGGGGTTGTGACTCTGGTCCACCCCTCGCCCATCTGACTGACCAATTTCTTTTTTTTTTTGGCTTTCCGCCGCCGAAATCGCGCAGCGAAATTGTTCTTGGCTGTCTCATTGTCTTAATTGGTCTCTGTTGTCTGTTACCTAGTGTCCACATCTTGAAGACAAAATGGGTCAAACTATAACCACGGTTCTCCTTTAAGTCTTACTCTAGATCATTGGAAAGATGTCAAAGAGCTGCGCCAGGAAACAAACCAATCATACAAGTTGACAAGAGAAAATGGCAGACCCTCTGTGCCTCTGAAATGGCCCACCTTTTTTTTTGGTGTAGGCTATAGCCGAAAGATGGAACTTTTAATATTGATATTTTTTGCAGGTCCAAAAGAAAAGGGTTTTAGTCCAACGCTCCAATGGGACACCCAGACCAGACATCAAACCAAGAACCTGGAACCTCGCTGGGATAGAGACCGTATACTGTCCCTGTTGACAACACCCACCCGCGGTAAAGGTGGACGGAGTCGCTGCCTGGATCCCACGCCTCCCATGTGAAGGCCACCTCCAGAGGAGACCCAACCAAGCTGCGGGCCCCCCTTTGGACACCACCAGGCCATCACCCCAACCAAGCTGCGGGCCCCCCTTTGACACCACCAGCCACCACACCACCTCCGGAGGAGATCCATGCCATCAACGCCCGCCGCCTCCGGAGGAGATCCAGCCTCCAGCTGCCAAGAAGCAAGATGGACCCTCCAACGCACCCCAAATCCGCTCAAGATTTTTTTTTTTTTTTTAAGACTTATTCGCAAATATACTGTTGTTGTCCCTGCTATCGACTCTGTCTGCCAGTGAACCCACACACTCCAGAGCTTTTTGACCTGGGAAGTGTTGTCCCAGAACTGGAAAGGTTGTCTGGAATTTTCTAGATATTCATGCCCCCCTATACTTGTGGCCTAGTCCTCCCCTGATTTTTGCCAATTAGCTGCTGGTGTAATTCATGTATATAGTTACTGAAGATCCCGCACACCTAAAGAAAAAAGAGATGACTAAAAATAGTGGGGTAACGGCACCTGGATATATGCCGATCCCAATAGGGTGTGCGGTATCTGAAGATAGATGTTGAATTGGCAACCCGAGATTTCTATGTCTGTGCTCAACATGGGAGATCTACATAACATGATACGCATATATGTGTGGTGAGATGATAGTCTTCTTTTGTTACTATATTGGGGTTGCGAAGTACAGGAGATGCTTACTGAGGCATCCCTCCTCTAATTGGGATAAAATCATAGTCCTCAGAGGATGGGAAAAACCCCTAACACTGGATACATGTGTACAAGTGATCCTGGAAAATAGAAATGTGATTCTGGATATTGTCTGCCCCTTAACATCACCTTTACCGAGCCTGGTAAGGCAGAGCCATGGAATGGCAACAAGGATATCACCTGGGGACTCCGGTGGTACTTACCTGGAAATGATCTTGAGTAACTTTTAAAATCTGACGCCGGATCAGAAATATTCCCCCTTTCCCCAGGTCCCAACGCCGCCTTCTTAAATCAGCCTAAGCGGGACAGACTTCCCCGCCGCTATACCAAGATGGCAACGACCAGTCAATACTGTAATAAGACAGCACCTAGGCTACCTGATTGCCACCCAAAAATTCTCCCAAAGGCCATCCGAAATCCCCCAAAAGTAGATCAATCCCTCAAAAATAAAAGAAAGACTTTTAGATCTTGTAACAGGGGCCTATCTTGCCCTTAATCAAACTCACCCTGAAAGTGCAAAAGACTGCTGGCTTTGCCTGGTTTCTAGCCCACCCTATTATGAAGTACAAGCTATAGTGTGCTGAAATTCTCTAACAATATCAGACCTTTGCTAAGATGTCCTAACTAATCCCTGGTCCACGTATAAATTGCCCCTCTCTGAAATAAATGGACGGGGGTATTGCATAGAGAGAAATTCCTTCTTCCCTTCGAAAAAATGTGTAATCAGACTATCCAAGTACCCAATGGCTACTATTACCTAGTCCCGGCCCCAGAGGGCACATACTTGGCTTGTAAAACTGGAGTGACCCCCTGTGTCTCCGCCGCGGTGCTTAATAAGCTTGCAGATTTATTGTGTTATGGTCGTGTTGTGGCCCAGGATAATTCCTACCATAACACATCAACTTTTCTCAGTATTTATTAAAACCAAAAAAGGTACCAGAGAGAGAGCCCTCACCAGTGACAATAGCTGTTTTGGTTAGGACTTGGGGGTATTGCCAGCTGGAATCGGAACGCGGTACTAGTACTAGCAGCTCTTGTTCAGACTAGCCAGCTTGGGTATTTTACAATCAGCCATGACTGCTGACCTAGAAGCATATTGAAGAGTCCAATTACTGCCCTAGAAAAATCTTTAACCTTTCTGTCTGAAGAGTTTTTGCAAAATAGAAGAGGTCTAGACTTGCTGTTTCTCAAAGAAGGGGAATATGTTGCAGCTCTTAAAGAAGAATGCTGTATTTTTATGCGGATCAGACTGGAATAGTTAGAGAAACTATGGATAATCCTCAGAGAGAGGCTAGCCAACGAAAAACAGAGTTTGAGTCTCAACAGGGATGGTTTGCAGCTGGTTTCATAGTCACCTTGGCTGACAACTTAGTGTCCACCATCATATGGACCCTTATAGTCCTGCTCCTAATTTTTAACCTTGGACCATGTATCTTAAATAAAGATTGTACAAGTTTGTAAAAGATCAATTTATCGTTAATGCAAGCGACTGGTAATAGCGTTGCAGTACAACCCTGTTAGAGAACAGACTGAACCACCAGAAGGCATGCCCCTTGAGCAGGACGCATGAGTATGCAGAACTGCAACTAGATGAAGAGATGAGAATATTGCAGAACTGCCAAGAGAAACAGTGACGAATGTGGATATAAGATTTTTATCCCATGATAAAGAAAAAGGGGGGAATGAAAAGACCCCAGCTCAAAGTCAGCCTCCAAAATCCCCAGGCCTAGTGTGAAAATAACTAATAATGAGACAAGAACTAATTTTTGTAATAAATTAGGTAATAATCATCTGGAGCCCCCTATACCAAGGAACAGGGAACAAAGATAGGGAACCAAAGTCCTGGACTAATCTGATGAAATAACTGGAGTGCTAAAATAAGGTGTACCAGATTTTTTTTGCGTTTGTTTGGGGAAACTTTGAAGAGTAACTAGGCAGCTGTGGCCCTAAGTAGAGACCCCCAAACTTGATTTACATTAACCAATGAAATGCTTGTTACTATGTATCTGCTTATATGCCCTCGTAATACTTTATAAAAAGTGCTTGTGACCCAGAAGCCCGGGACGCTCAGCTTAAGCTGAGCTGCAGAGTGTCCGCAGGCGCCTGTGTGAGAAATAAATTTCCTCCTTGCTTTGCATCCCGTGAGTGGGTCCCGGATTGTTATATTTTTCTTGGTTACGTGTTCTCCGAGGGTCTTTCATATAGAATTTTTAATAGTTGCAGTGTGGTTGATAAGTAGCTTTTCAATAGTTTTATACAATGTATAAAAACTAAATGTTAATACTGACAGATGAATGGTTTGTATTTTGGACAGTGTTTGATTCCTTTTTGACATCTGTGATACTGTCCCCTTGCATATTTTTCTTCCTGCAATTTGTTGGTAGTTTTCTACTCAGACTCCCTTGGCAGGCCTTTCTTCTGATTGTCCTTCTAAGTATCTTTGGAGTTCCTCAGGATGCTGTCCACACACCAACAAAATACCCACATCTAACCTTCTTCATCATGCTAAGAGCCAATTGTGGAAAGCCTTGTGTTGTGTCCTATGTGCCGTTGGCAGATGTGGGACATGAGGCACTCCAGCCCTTACGGCTATACTTAGATTTTCATTTCCCTGGATCTCCTGTAGCACTCTTGAACAAATTGTTGCCGAAGTGCTGCTACTGATTGTCTCTTCATTCCTCGTCCCCATCCCTCACCCCCCCTGTTCTTATTTACTTGAAACGATTTTTTAAAATGTGCTTTTCTTCTCCACCTAGGCAATGATACTATCCCCTATTGAAAGCATTTTTTCCCCTTCCTGACCCTAGATTATTATTTGTTCCCCAAACGCAAACGTCCCTCTAAAATCCTTGCTCTATCTTAGCAAGGTAATGTATCTATAGTGACATTGTAGTTCTCCTGAAAGTAGAAGTGTAGCTCAAACCCTGGAGTTATTTATTGTCATTATAACCCCAGTGTCTGAAAAATATTTATGTAAATTATAAATCCCTCTCAATGTAGCATCCCAAAATTCAGATCTGTAAAGAAAGGTCAGAAATTAAAACAATTAGAAGCAAGAAAATATATGTAGAAATTTGATCACCTAACTTCTAAGTCCAGTTCATGATGATTAGATTTTGGCCACGTGGTAATTTACTACTTAACAAAATTATATATGTAAACTATATTAAGTGTTTACCATGAGCCCAGACACTAAATGCGTTATCTCACTGAGGTCCCGTTACCTAGTCATATTTTAGTTATCTTCCGAGTATGGCTGAATATTTTTTTCTGAAGTCAATATCTTTATAAAGTGATGGAGTTGCAGATTCAAGCCTCCGGTGCGACTCATGATACAAAAAGCCCTTTTATTCATTACCACCTCTCACAGCTTATCCTTGACTCTAGAAATTAGTGTATTTGCATTGGAAGGGAATTTTAGTGGCCCACTTGGAGCATGTCTACCATGTACCATGCAAGATTTGTCATCTTTTGAACACCCTCTAGGATATTTCCCTTGGCCGCATGGACATTTTTTAAAAATCAGTTTCATGTTTAAACCTTTCATAAACACTTCCGTACTTCACAACAGAGAAGCTGAAAATGTGAAGCAGAAAAACTCAGATGATTGCCATCATTTGAAGCACATTAAAGAATGATGGTTAGCTGTGCTAACAAAGTTCTGTGGAAGGATTGAAATGGTACAGTTGTCTAGTTACTTCTGTGGGTTTTTATAGTCTGCCCTAAATAATTAATATGGATTCCAGTTCTTGGCCATAGATAAAGTGCAACCAAAATAGTACAAACATAGTTTTAAAAAATTCTTTTTCAAAAATAGATTAAGGAGAGCCTGTCACGTGGTGGTGCATGCCTGTTACCCTGGGTCTTGGGAGCTAAGGTAGGAGGACCATGAGTTCAACGCTAGCCTCAGCAACAGTGAGGCACTAAACAACTGTCTCTAAACAAAATACAAGATTCTGCTGGGAATTTGCTCAATGGTTTTGAGTGCCCCTGGAGTTTAATCCCCGTAAACCAACCCCACCACCACCACCAAAAAAAAAAAAGAGAGAGAGAGAGACATTGTTTAATTATCTAGTGATCACAAGGATAGTCATCTATACTTCTTAATTATTGTTGTAATGATGTAATGTCCTCACTGGAGGCATTTATTTGTGCCCCTATCCATCAAATAGAAAAGAGTGAAGTACATCAAACTTTCTTCAGACTCTATCCAGTGAGCACTGAGAACTTCTAGTGAGGCTTGTTGAAATGTGTGCCAGTTTTCATTATCTTTAACAGACTAAACCTCAAGCCTGTTTGGGCTTTGGTTCTTTTTACTTGTTTTTCCTTTTAGATATGAGATTGGTCAATTGAGATAGAACATCCATGGATAAATACGTGATTACCTCTTTAGGTTTACAGATGAGTCTTCTCTATCCATGATTCTGATGGTGAAAAAGGTCTTTGTCTAAATCCACTCAACCACTTCATCCCCACCCTTTTTTGTAAAAGGGTCTCACTTGTCAGAGGTGGCTTTTATCAGGAGCTCCCAAAGTCGTGCATACAGGCTGTGCGCCACCACGCCCGGCTTTGGTCAGTGTTTTATCCATAAATCAATTAGAATTTTTTAAACTCCACTTTATTTATTTTCCATGAAGTTTTCTATTTACTTTCTATCACTGATGTGGAGCTTCAAGTTACAACTGTCCACTGGCATGTATTTTCTATTTACTTCAGTTTGTCCTGTGTCACATAGTAAACTGTCTAACAACTTTACTTTTTTTTTATTTTCTTTTTTCAATATATACTTCGAGATGTAATGATCAATCATCAGACAAGCAGCAAGGGGGTATTTGTGGCCCTTTTCAGGAAGAGGAAAGAAAAGCAGTTTCTTGGTGATCTTCCCATTTATGATACTCTGTTTTCCAGATGATAATCTTCTGATCTAGTTTCTATGTGTTTTAAATAACTCGTCAATTTCTCTTAGATCAACTGTGTCATCAGGCATGAATAAGGCCCCCATAAACATATACATCAGTGCATGGACAAACTTTAATTAGATGCGAATTAGGAAAATAAAATTTCTTAATACCCCTGTGTTTTTTTAATATAAATATTTTTCCCAACTGTTCATTTGCAAAATTTTTGAGCAGTAACAAGTTTAATATCGTTATTACAAGCACCCACAGGTGTATAAAAGTTGTTAAGACCCCTAGTGACACCTCAGGCGCGGTGGTTGCGCAATACGATTTGTGGCGCTATGCCTGTAAATCCCCATGCATTCGTGAGGCTTGAGGCAGGAGCGCCACGGCATTCTTGAGTTACAAAGCCAGCCTTAGCAATGGCGCGCGAGGCACTATAGCCATCTCAATGCTACCCTTTTGTCTCTAATAAATTCTAACAAGGGCTTTGGGATCTGCGGGGATGAGTCCCCATTGGTCAAGTGCCTTTGAGTCTTTGAGTTCAAGTTCAATCCCCTGTCCCCCCCCCAAAAAAAATGTAGAACACTTGATGAGCCTTTAAGTTTAATTCAATGAGAGGAACATCTGATAAAAACAACAAAAATGTGGAGAAAGACGCAAGTAGGTGATTGCTTAATGGCAAGAGAGAAAGACAAGGACGGAGAACTGAGAGGTAGAGAAGAAGAGAAGCAGATGGTATGCATACCATTTCAGATGACAACTAATTCAGGCCCTCCTAAATTGATTTTTAACAAACTCCAGGTCATGATATAAATTAAGACTTAACATCATAAAAGATTTTTACACAGACAAGTGCAGATCATTGTATTAAAAGTTATTCTAATCGCAAGTCATGGTCCTAAACTGAATAATTGTTATCCCTATAAGAATTCAAGGAACGTTGACTAAATTGAAATGAGAAATAAAAGTTTGATGTTAGCATGTCAAAAAACTATCTTTTGTCACTGACAGTGTACTGTATACAGTTCTTACTAAGTGAAAAACTGTTAACCCTTCAGGTGTTTTTTAAAAAATATATATTTTTTAGTTGTCATTTGGACCTTTATGTTATTTATATTTATATCCAGTGTTGAGAATCAAACCCAGTGCCCTCACACAAGCTAGCAAAGCAAGCACTGTACCAAGCTGAGCCACAACTCCCAGCCCCTAGCCCCTTACATGGTTTACGCTGTAGTACTCTTTTATGCTCTTTATACCATAATCCCTTTTGACTTAGGTAATAATTGTATAAAGCATAGTGATTGAATAGCAAAGCGCAATGCTTTATCAGTAAGTGTTTTAATTTGCTTTTTAGTTTAATTTTGTTTGAATATTTCACATACTTAAAGGAATTCCCTGTCTGAGATATTTTAGTTACATAAATTTTTGAATTAAATTAATCCAATTATATTTTAGGGACCTATGAAAAAAAAAATTTCTCCAAGTAAGTTAAGAGTAATTTATTCTAAACAATGAAACTTTGAGACTCTAAAAATGGTTCTGTATAAGAGTTTTGATTTAATGTTCAGTCCACAAGGATGAAATTCTGTGTTTTCCTAAGCCATGTTATGAATTTGAATCTCAGGTTGAATCGAATTTTATTAGCAGTGTGTATTATTGTGACTGTATTAAGTTTTAATCATGACTAATTGAGTACAGAAAAATCAAGTAAATTTTATTACAGCATAACAAAGATTATTTGATTCTTTGGGGGTAAGACATAACTACCAAAGCCTTTTCCTCAATACTGCTTGATTTGTTTTTTTTTTTTTTATACCTTCTTGCTGCCGCAGAGTCCTGTCTTCCATGTTCTGTCTCGTGCAGTGACCTCAGCAGAGCCCATCTTGCCCAGTCCTTCCCCTTCCTGAGGCCTTCCTCCCTGGTTTTTCTCCAGGGTCCTGTCTTTCACCCATAAAGTTGTATGGTGCACTGTTTGGAGGATTGAACTTGAATTTGCGGGTTGACTATGAAGCCAGTGTGAGATTTGGGCTTTTTTTGTCGCCTCAACGTTAGTCTCACGGGACTTGTTTGTTAGTATTCTCCAAAGGACGTTGGCCTGAATATTGTCAGGACACTGATCGGGTTCAGGGCATATTTTTGTGGTGGTTTTTGGCGTTGTGGTTAGTCGTTGTTAGATAGATCCAGAGAGAAAAGTTATCAGCAATAAAAAGCTGTGTTTGTCTCCAGTTTGCATTCTAAACGTTCCTATAGTCCGCGGTGGCCTTCCGTTGCTTTGCCACCAAGCACTTCAGGCAGGAGGCCGGCAACATAAAGTGACCTCCTCCAAAGCAGCCCATCTTTTGGCCCAGTCCTTCCCCTGTACCTGGAGGCCTCTCACCCCCCACCTCCCTGTTTTCCATTGTGCTAGGTGATGATTGTGCCCAAGAGGCCTGGCCCAGTAGCCTTTGTGCCTGTTTGAAGGAAATGGGGTCTGGTAAAAGACTGAAGGTATGAGAACAGGTGGGCGGCACCTACACTAACCCACCATTGCTGGTAGGTAGGCGTGAGGAAGGAGAGACCCTTCCCACCAATACCTTAGATCAGTTTCCTAAGACTGAGGGCAAGTTGAGGCATATGGCAGTCCCATACCTCCCCACAAAAGCCATTACAAGTCACAGCCCCAGGCCTGCCTGCAAGGGGTTGGCTCTGGGCCTCTGGGGCTCAGGCCTGGTGATTTTATAATAATACTGGTTATCCCTTCCACATTGAAAATTCTAACTACAACATAACCCCATCATCACAAAATACATCATGGCTCCCCAAGACAAGAACCCCGGGCTGGGGTGTTAGCTTGGAGTTTGATCCCACACAGCCAGAAGCTTCTATACAACAATTCTAACTTCTAGGCTCATCAGCTGCAGCACAGCAGGGATCTGCCCCCCCATCCTGAATCAGCAGTACCCACAGCCTTTTGCCAGCAAGCTTGTAGCTCTCTTTCCTGTTTCCTTCTAGTTTGGGGCCACAGTAAGTACAATTGACCCAGAGATTCTCTCTCTGCTATGTAAAGCCTATAGAATTTGATTTTTTTGAGTGTGGTCAGCCTTTTCTTTTGTAAGTTACACCTTCGTGTATGTAAGCCTTCAGATGTTGCTGCCTCATTGTGTTTGGGAGTCTCCCACAGCACTTGGTCTTGGGAGAGGGGGATCACTCGGCTTCTTGAGGAATCACTCCAGACTTCCTGCCGTTCCCCCACCCAAGCCCTGTTGTACTCAATGGGCTGGTTTGTCCCCAAGGGCCCTTCTCTTTTTCTCGATGGGCTCAGAAAGGTTCACTGTCTGCCTCTCAGCTGCACAGCTTGGTCACCTGGTTCTGGCGTAAGTGCTGACTTCCACTATGTGCTGGGTGTACTTCTTTTCCCACTGTCCTTCCAAAGGGGCTATCATTTAAAATTTCTCCACTCGCGACCCAATGATGTTCCAAAAATTTCTTGAACTTTTAAAACCCAAGGTGGGTAGGTAGTTTCACATGACAAGTGACTTTTTTATTCCTTTTTTTTTTTAGTTTTAGGACAGAGTTTATACCAAGTTTTTTTCTGGTAAACATGACATTTACAAATAGAAGAAACTACCAACACCAACCATGCTGTCTGAAGAAAGGAGTTATTATTATTATTTTTGTTTGTATGAAAGATTTGAACTCTGGCCACTCAACCACTGAGCCAAACTCCAAGCCTCAGCAGATTAGTAACACCCAAAATATACTTAGTGAGGACCCTGTAATCCTTATGAAAAAACAAAACAAATGTCTGGATATGTACCCTCAGTGGTAGGGTGCCCTGTGTTTCAATCCCCAATGACAAGAAAATAAAACCAATTATAATAATTTATTATATAAATAAAAAGTATAGAGTAACATTGAACAAAGTTATCAGAAAGAAAAGAACATCATTGCATCAATGACCAACAAGTCGAGCAACAAGTAGATTTAACAACTAGTCTTGCAAGATTACAGAGCAGATATAAATAATAATGATTTCCAGAGTACTGAGGGGGGAAAATGAACCTGTCAACCTAGAGTTTATGCAGGCTAAGCCTGTATTACAAGTGTAGGGGAAGGAAAAGACATCCATACCTCCATAAAAAGCCAATCGATCAAGCAGCTATTAGGACAGTGTCGGCTTCCTGGCCATGGCATGGTGGCAGCACACTATAATCTCAGCAGCTCAGGAGGTTGTCCAGCAGGAGGAATTACCAAGGGTCAAAGGCAGGCCTCAGCAACTGAGTGAGGGCCCTAAGCATTTGAATGCTTAGTACCCCTGTCTCTAAAAGGTATAAGAAAAGGGATGGAGTTGTGGCTCAGATGTGGTTCAGATTTGAACCCAGGGTTCAATCCCCCAATATCAAAAAAAAAAAAAAAAAAAGTAGCTACTGTAAGGAAAGACGAAAATGAACCCAGAGAAAAGATACAATTGACACAATTTCTCCACTGGGTTAAAAAACCAACCAAAAATTATCTGTAAAAACTATGTCAAAGGCCCCTTAGGTCTTAGAACTGTCCCCTCCTGAAGTACCCTAGAACAAGGTGTTCAGGAAAGCAAGCAGGGCTGGTCATGTGCAAGCCAGGAGGTAGAGATTGGAGGCCACTCTCTGGGCTGGCAAACCAGCATGTTTCCAGGCACCCCCCCCCCCCCCCCACATTCTTGAGAGGGGCCATCCAAGTACTGGTCAGCCATGGAAATCTCATAATTTATCATCTGTTTCCAGGCTGGAACGGGAGACAGGTGAGCTCTTTGGGCTGCTCCAGGGACGGTTAGAACAGGGTCCTCTGTGCTGCCTTCGGTGCCTTTTTCCAGCTCTTCCCATAGCTTGCCAGACTGCAGGGACCAAACCAAATGAACCTGCATGCACCAGGCGTCTTGCCCCCAGGGCCGATTCATAGCCAGCGACACCAGCCCCAGGTTCTTCCAAGGACTTCCGGGCCCCCTTTTTTAAGGGGATTGAGGGGCCCAACACCACAGCCACAAGGTAAACTCCTCATCAGCCACCCAATGTTCCCTTGCACCTCTGAAAGCGAGTGGTAGGCCCCGAGTGTGGCATGGCTGGGCAGCCATTACCCACCAAGGAGCCTGGAGTCGGGGCATCCACAGGAGGAATGGAGCCCCCACCTGATCTGCAGGTAGGGTCCTCGGCCCCCAAAGGTCCAGCAGGTAATGGTCCAGGTTGGAGGAGTGGTGACCAGGGCTGTACAGTGACTAGCCTTACCACTGTGATGTTTTTCAGCATGAAGCCTTGGATGCAGCTGCAGAGAAGGATAAGGGATTGCGAGTACGTTTTGCCCTTTCGGCTTTCTTGGGTCCCTTTTAGTGCAAGAGAACAAGGGCCAGGGGGTGATGAATTTGATACCCGCTGTTGAGGTCCAGGGACCGATCCAAGGGGGTGGGGCCAACAAAAAAGCTCACATTTGTTACTTGCCACATGTGGTCACAAAAGCTTGAGGTATCTGAGATGGTCATGTGCTGAACCAGACAGAGATCTCGGCAGGTGGAAGGGGGGTGGTCAGCAGCCCTGGCCTTCATCTACCATACACCAATCCACCTTCTTGGTCCCAGTCTTTGTGGAGCCTGGCTCATCTAGAGTGGCTGGCCACAGACAGACAGAGTGCCTGGTGTTGATGCTCCAGTCACAGCAGGGGTCCCAGATGATGACATGCTCTGCACAATGCGGTGTGTCACACAGTCTGCCAGGGCAGCTGGACCACTGAGAGTGGAGCAGGCAAGGAAGCATATTCTGTGGTGAGCAGGCATGAGAGGGATTGGGCCCATAGTCAGCAACAGGCTTGCTCAGAAATCCAGGGAGCACAGCATAGAGTTGCCGGGATGAGAAAGAGCAGAAGACAGCCGCTCCAAGAGGGCGCAAGGCCGCATAGAACACAGGGAGCTTACACACAGAGTGCAGGAAACAGTTTCCTCCACGCCCTAGGCCCTCACAATAGCACCAGCAACAGCATAAGGTGTTTTTCCCCTCCCTTCGCATGGTAACTGCCAATCTGAGTGTTTAACACCACCCAACAATCAATCTGCCATTATCCAGATGTGCTGGGAACACTTCAGACCCTACTTCCCCCTACACCCCCCACTACTGCCACTTCAATATGAACCAGATTTTAGGGATTGTGTGTGTGTGTGTGTGTGTGTGTGTGTGTGGTGTGTTGTGTTGTGGATTTTGAGGTAGTCAGAACGAGGTAGTGGATGTTGCTGTCACAATATGTGGTAGAGTCCTAGAAACGAATTGCTGGGGAGGCAGTCTATGGCCAAACCCATGATGATGGGTGGGCATGGGCTGCATGTAATGGTTTCTCCTGTGGCAATGGTGGTCTTGACAGAGGGCTGTGGTCAGAGTGGGGTGGATGGTATGGGGGGCTAGGTAGTGTACTGAGCCTGATAAAAAAGGTTTACAGAATTTAGTGTGATGTAGCAAATTACAAAGCTTAGGTACAAAACGTACACTTGTGGAAAAAAGATAAAATTAATTTCCAAAACCATACCACTGCAACAGAAAGTCATCCAAATTTGTCAAAGGTTATGCTATAATTCCAGGAGTTACAATGAAAGCTAAACAACGGTAAAAATGATTTATTTCATATTCAATTTGATCTACAAGTAAAAATGCATATTAAAATTTAGATAAGGGAGCTAATATCATTCTATTTCTTTCCTTTCCTTATCCATATTGTGATTTTTGATTTCGCTTCTTATTTCTGGTGCTCTTATTGAGGTATTCTAGTGTTTAGGCAATGACATAATTTTGACTCCAAATAAGTATGAGAAGCCTGGAAAAAAATGTCCTGACTTGACATGTTTACAACCTTCGTGCAAGCTTGAAATGATGAACTTTCATTTGCTTCGAGTTCTCACAACTATTTTACTGACATTTTCTTCAAACCCGGGCTCGGGCCATGACCTGTGATTAGTAATATCTCACTATAAACATCTTCTATAACTTTTACTTATCCTGACTGTCTGCTTTTGGTGTGACGGATCCTATTGATTCACATTTCTTGGCAATTTCATTCACTGGAATGGATTGATCGACTTCTAATTGGAATGCTTTTTAAACATGGAAGCATTATATGATAGAAATTATGGTTACCCTCTCCATAAACGAAAAGGTCAATAGGTTCCACCGTGAAGACCCAGGCACTTCAAGCCAGAACAACATAGACAACTTAAAAAATATCTTAAGTGAAATCAACAAATTGCTGAACAATTTTTTGATTGACTTAATTTCATAAATTAACTCGTAAGAGATACATGCATGTGCTAATTTATTTAAGAAACACGTAATTGGTTGTTTTAACTTATTTCTTAGTCTTAAACTACGCTAACTATAAATTTCTTCCCACAATTACTCTTTTGACTTGTGGTCTAACTGTTGATTGAATATTGTTATGTCTAAAGTATGTTTGATTTTGAACACATCAATCACAACTCACTTCTATAACCACTGAGTTAAGTTGAAATATTTTATCTATAAAGCTCTGAGTTATCATCATGAACTGAAAACAAAACCAATCCAGGAAAACCCAGAAAAAAATGATTCTGACTGATTAAACCTATTAACCTAGGGATTAAAAAACCCTTAATTAAGCTGGGCGTGGTGGCACACCCGCCTGTAATCCCAGCACTTGGGAGGCCTGAGGCAGGAGGATTGTGAGTTCAAAGCCAGCCTCAGCAATGTCGAGGCAACTTAGGCAACTCAGCTGAGAACGCCTGTCTCAAATAAAATATCAAAAAAAAAAGGGTGGCGGCTGGGGGATGTGGCCCGTGGTCGTGAGTGCCCCTGGGTTCAATCCCCAGAACCAAAATAACATAAATAAATAAATACATAAATAAATAAATAAAAAAAATCCCTATTAACCTAAGAATGTTAAAATGTAACTGGACTATTGAACTGTTTAAAAAAACCAAGTTACTCAGAAAACCAAACTGGTTTACACAGAATAGACAAACCCACGAAAGCAAAAATTGTTGAAAAAACATATTAAGTTCAACATAAATGAAACAAAACAGTCCGTTTGGTTCTGTGTAAAGCTCATAGCCAAAATTTACATTAGCAAGAATTACATTTCTTCTCCCTAATTTTCTAATTCTTAAAGTATTTGTTTTTGAACCTCTGACTGAGTGCTAGAAACTAATATGAAGGAGCTTTACAAACTTCAATGGAACACAACACTACAAAAATGCCTCTTCCTCAAAATAAAGTAGCAATCTTATTAGGGGTGAAACACACATAAACAATATTCATAATAAATAAGAAAAGTGGGTATAATAACTGCTGTATAGGTGTGCAGCCCTGTAACCTCAAGCGGCCCAGTAGGCTGAGAAGGACGGTCACATCATAGACATGATGACAAGAATCCTTGATTATCTCAATAGATGCAGAATAACAGTTTGATAAGTATAACATCCATTCATGCCAAATACAACAAAAAGAAACTAGGATAGTATGAACATACCGTAAGACATTGTAAAAAGATACATGTGCTAATCCAAAGCGAACAACATGGGCAAATGAAAAAATTTAAACTACCCTCTAGAAACTGGAACAAAGACAAATCCCTTTTTCATCACTTCCCACATAGTTCTGAAACTCTTGCCAGAGCAATTAAAAGAAAGAAATTAAGGGAATAATGCATAGGAAAAGAACAACCACAAAATTATCCCTATTTGCGTGACAACATGATTCTATATTATAACATGCGCAAAATATCCACCAGTAAGCTCTCTGAACTCAAATGAGGCATCAAAGGAAAAGATATAACTAAACACCCATGACTCATTTGTGTTCCTACAACATCATTGATGAATCATTTGAGAGAGCAATTAGGAAAACAATCACATTTAGCATAGGAAAACTATCCCCAATGTTCTTGAAAATTACAGAATTAATGTTGTCAAGAATGGCCATACTAACAAAAGCAACCAAACAGATTTAATGTAATTCCTATTAAATGCCAAGACATTCTTTACAAAATAGAAATAGCAGTCATGAAATTCATTGGAAAATAAGAGGTCCCAGTCAGTAGCCAAAAGCAATCCAGGTGAGAAAGGAAGCTATGAAGCCCATCACAATACAGACCTTGGGGCTGGGGCTGGGGCTCATTGGAGAGCAACTGCCTAGCAGCACATATGAGTACTGCTTCGATTCTCAGCACCACATAAAAATAAATATAAAATAAAGTCTTGTGTCAGCCACACACAAAAAAAATATAATAAATAAAAAAAAATAAAACCCCCAATACCAGGCCTTGAAATTATACTACAGAGCTACAGTATCAAAAATTGCGATGGTCACGGCAGCAAAAATAGACAAATGGCAAAGAATAGAAATATAGAGACAAACTGCACAAATATTAGTTTTATCTCATACTAAAAAAGGCATCAAAACATACATTGGAGAGATGTAGGATATTAATTGACAAATGATCAGGAGAAACTGAAAATCCATATTTAGCAGAATAAAGTTGTACCCCTTATTTCTCACCCTTCCTCAAACTCAACTCAAAAAAGATCAAGGGAACTTGGGCAAGAGACCGAGTCCCCAGTGCTACTAAAAAAAATAAGCCCAAATTTCCCTCATGATGTCTAAAACTGACTCCATACAAGACTCCTAAATGGTATGGTATCATACTAAAAATTCTTCTTCACAGCAAAGGAAATAATCAAGAATGTGGAAATAGAGAGAGCCTGCAGAGTGGGAGAAAATTTTGCCTACCTTCAACTAATCAGCATTATCCTCCAGTATGTCAAAGAAACTCAAAAAACTTAACAATGAAATAACAAATAATCCAATCAATAATGGGACAAGGAACTGAAACAGACACTTCACAGAAAAAAAATACAAATGGTCAAAAATTTATGAAAAAAAAATGTCAACATCTTACACAATTAGACAAATGAAAATTAAAACTAACACTGATAATTCATTTTCAATCCAGTCAATCATAATGCAATTATCAAAAAATCGAAATTCAACAATAAATTGTGTAGAAGACAATATCAAGAATGAAAGAGAAAAACTGTTGGGAAAAGTTATACTACTACATTGCATAAAATTTGGAAAGGAACCACAATTTAAAAAAAATATACTTTTTAGTTGTAGCGGTGGACACAATGTCATTATGTCATTTTATGTGGTGCTGATTATCGATACCCAGTGCCTCCCATGTGCCAGGCGAGCACTCTACCACTGAGCCAGAACCCCAGCCCCTGGAGACCAGCATTTAACCCAACTACCCCACTCCTCAATTTATCCCCAAAGGACTTTAAAATCAGCATCCTATCAGTGACACAGCCAAATCAATGTTGAAAACCACCTCAATTCACAATACGTACACAGGAACCAACCTAGGTTCTTTTCAACAAGATGAATGGATAAAGAAAAATGTTGTACACCATACAGACGGGTGATTACAACGCAACCATAACAGAAGCAGGAAATTATGGCATTTACCCAGTAAGAGATTGAAATGGAGACTATCAATCGCTAAGTGAAATAAGCTTATCCCGCCCAAAAACCAAATGCCAAATAATCCCTCTGAAGAGCATACGCTGAGCTCACAGTAGGCAAGTGGCATGGGGAGGATTGGATTGGACAGGATGGCGAAGGGGTGAAGGAAGAGAGATGGAATGGAAGACAGTAAAAACAATTGGATATAAACTTTCTTTGAGTGTATATACGACCTTTTTTTTTTAAATTATTTTTATTTTTATAATTTTTAATATGTACAACTCATATGTGCATCTATTAGTATCTTTTTACATACAACTGTTTGTATGGCAAAGTATATTCGTACAATTCAGGTCTTCAATCATGCATTAAGGAAAATGAATATCCGTCTCATTCAACCACCTTTTTTTTTTCTTTTCTCCCCTCCCTCCCCTCATGCTCCCCTCCCTTACCCTCCCTTCCTCTTGACCATTCTAGTGATCCTCTAATCCTCCTATGTACCCCCATCCAACAAATACTTTGAAATAGCCTCCCTTATATCAGAGAAACATTTGGTACTTGGATTTTTGAGACTGACTAGACTTCACTTAGCATTATGTCTTCCAACTTCATCCATTTACCTGCAAATGCCATTAATTTATTTTCTTTTATTGCTGAGTAAAATTCCATTGTGCATATATACCAACTATTTTCTTAAATCCATCAATTTACTGAGGGACATCTAGGTTGGTTCCCACAACCTAGCTATTGTGAATTGTGCAGCTACAAACATTGAGATAGCTGTTCACCTGTAATATGCTGTTTTTTAAGTCCTTTGGGAATAGACCCCCAGGAGTGGGATGGCTTGGTCATAGGGTGTTTCCATTCCCAAGTTTGTCCAAGAAATCTTCCATCCTGCTTTCCATAATGGTTGCAACATTTTGCAGTCCCACCAGCCAATATATGAGTGTGCCTTTTTCCTCCACATCCTCTCCAACATATATTGTTGCTTGTGTTGTGGTAGGGTAAGCTTCCATTCTGACTGGAGTGAAGTGAAAATCTTTAGTAGTAGTTTGGATTTGCATTTTCCCTAATTGGCCGACGATGTTGAACATTTTTTTCATGTATATGTTTGATTAAGCATGTATCTCTTCTGAGAGGGTGTCTTCTCAATTCCTTAGGCCCATTTTAATTGATTGGGTTATATGTTTTTTTAGTGTAAAGTTCTCTTGAGTTCTTTAATATATTTTCTAGAGGGATTAGTGCTTCTATCTGATATGCATGTATTATATATATTTGTTCCCAGTAGTAGTTGGCTCCTCTATCGCCTCACTGATTGTTTCTTTTGCTGAAAAGAAAGCTGTTATAGTTTAAATCTTTGATCCCATTTCATTAATTCTTGGTAGTAATTCTTTGCGCTACCGTGATTCTTTTTAAGGAACTTGGGGCCTAATCCGACATGTTGGAAATTGGAGCTTACTTTTTCAATCCTATTAAGGCGTAATGTCTTCTGATCTAATTCCTCGGTCCTTTGATCCAACTTTTGAAATTGGATGTTTAAGTGTATGGTGAGAGGATAATGGGTTTTTAATTTCCATTTTGTTGCATATGGATTTCCAGTTTTCCCAGCACCATTTGTTGGAAGAGGCTCTCCTTTCTCCACTGTACATTTTTGGCACCTTTGTCTAATATAAAATGCAAGTAATTAAATGTCATTAGTCACTGTGTCCTCAATTCTGTAAACCTGGAGTTTGGTCGGCATTATGCAGTCTGTTTTTGGGTGGCAATAACCAATGCTGTTTTTGTTCCAATGGCTCTATAGTATAATTAAAAGTCTGTATATGGGTGGATGCTCCCCCTGCTTCCACCTTTTCTTGCTACAGGATTGCTTTGGCTAATCTGGGTCTGCTTATTTTTCCCAGATGAATCTTCAAGAATGCTATTTTCTATTTTCTTTCAAGAAGGACATTGGGATTTTATAGTTGATTGATGCATTAAATCTGTTTACTGCTCTGTTGGTTGTAAGGACATTTTGACACTATTAATTCTACCTATCCAAGAGCAAGGTAGGTCTTCTTCCATGTCTTCTGAGTTTCATTCTAATAATTTCTTTCTTAATTGTTCTATAATTGTTCCCATTATACATGTCTTTCTCCTCTTTTCGTCGGTAGGTTGTATTCCCAGGTAATTTTTTTTTTTTTGATGCTATTGTAAATGGCGGTATTTTTTCATTCTTTTCCCTTTTACAGAGTCTTTGTCCATTGGATGTACACAACTGCCTTAGACTTATTGTGTATTGATTTGTATCCTGCAACTTTGCCAAATTCGTTTACTAGTTGTGAAAGTTTTCTGGTAGAGTTTTTTGGGTCTTCTAGGTAGATTATCATGTCATCAGCAAATACGTGCTAATTTTGAGCTTTCTTCTTTTCCTATCTTGAATCCCATTTAATTACTTTCGTCCTGTCTAATTGCTCTGACCAGAGTTTCCAGCTACTATGTAAAATAGTCAGTGGTGAAAGGGGGATCCTCTGTCTTGTTCCAGTTATTAGAGGGAATGCTTTCAAATTTTTCTCCAATTAAGATAATGTTAGCTCGGGCCCATGCAATAAATAGCTTTTTAATTAAGGTTAAGATATGTTCATGATATTCCTAGTATTTTCCAGTGTTATCAACATAAAGGGTTGTTGTATATTTGTCAACATGCTTTTTTTCTTTCCTGGCCCTCTTTTGAGATGAATCATATTGACTTTTGTTCTATTAAGTCCTGATTGATGTGGATGTATTAATGTATATAGATTTCCGAATAGTTGGAACCAGCCTTGCATCCCTGGGATAAACCCCACTTGAATTCGTGGTGCACTATCTTCTTTGATATGTTTTTGTATCCGATATGCCAGGAATTTTTGATGAGGGAATTTTTGACATCTATGTTCATTAAAGATATGGGGCCTGAAGTATTTCTTTTTTTGGATGTGTCTTTGGCCAGGCTTAGGAATTAATGTGATATTTGGCTTCATAGAAAAGAGTCTGGAAGGAGCTTCCCCTCTTTTATCTATATCTTGAAACTTGTTTGAAGAGCATTGGTATTATAGTTCTTCTTTGAAAGTCCTTATAGTACACTCCGCTGTAAAACCCATCATGTCCTGAACTTTTCCTTGTAGGTCTAGCTTTTTGAGATGACATCTTCTATTCTCCGCTTGTAATTGATCTAATTAAAATTATGATAAAGCAATCCTCCACATACCCGTTTAGGCAAATCATATGACTCTAAAATCCTTCAATGCCTTCATATTTTTCTATTTTATTAGAGTACAAGTTTTCAAAAGTAATTCTAATTATATTCTGTAATATATCAGAGGTGTTTTTGTTGTGATATCCCTTTTTATCATCACGGAATGTTAGTAATTTGAGTTTTTTAACTCATTCTTCTTTTCGTTAGCAATTGCTAAGGGTCTGTCATTTTGTTTATTTTTTCAAAGAACCAACTTTTAGTTTTGTCAATTCTTTGAATGGTTTCCTATAGTCCCTCTTTTCATTAATTTCTGCTCCTGATTTTAATATTTCCTGTCTTCTACTGCTCTTGGTGTTGGTCTGTTCTTCGAATTTCTATGCTGTATGAGTTTGATGTTAAGTTCCATTTATTTGTTGGTTTTTTTCCTCTTAAGGAATGAACTCAGTGCAATGAATTTCTCTCTTACTTACTACGCCTCATCAGTGTCCCGATATTTGCCAATATGAATTTTCTGTGTTCTCAAATTACCTCTAGGAATTTTTTGATCTCCACTTGATGTCTTCTTCAACCCCTGCTTGTTCATTCAGTAGCATTAAGTTAAGCTTCCAGTTGATGGAGTAGTTTTTCTTATTCCTTGTTTTGTCGTTGGATTTCAATTTCATCCCTTTATAAATGGTTCCGATAGCATGCAGCGGTAGTATCTCTATTTTTTATAGTTTGCAGTAGAAGTTTGCTTGTGACAATAATATATGTTCTATTTGAGAAGGAGCCATGTGCTGCTGAGAAAAATGTGTATTCCTTACAGAGGGATGAAATATTTAAAATGTCTGTTAGGTCTAATATTATTTAATGGTTTATTGAGGAGGCTTAAAAGTTTCATTGTTTAGCTTTGTTTGGATGATCTATCCATTTGGTGAAGGAGGGTGTGTTGAAGTCCCTAGAAAAACTGTGTTTGTGGGGACTATTTTAACTCTTGAACTAAAGAAGCGTTTGTTGATGAATGCAGGTGCATCCATTATTTGGGGCATACAGATTTATGTATTGTTATATCCTGTTGATGGATGGTTCCCATAAGTAATAAGAAATATCCATCTTTGGTCCCTCTTGATTAATTTGGTTTGAAGTCTACCTTATTTGAATATGAGAATGG
>JAKELJ010000290.1:0-38409 GCA_025594165.1 Tamias sibiricus
TTCTGTCCTGTTCAAGTATCTCAAGCTGAATCACTATGTAACAAAAGAGTTTCACACTCACAAAAAGCGTTTTAGCGAACTGGAAATGATTCCTGGTTTTTAGCTTCCTGGGAACTAGGTTTCTTTATGTATTTCAATGAAACTCTGAAAAAATATTCTCTCATGTGGCCCCTCAAGGCTCCCCAAGTTTGGTCATCCCACCATCATTGGTTGTTTTGTTTACAGTCTATTGATGTTTTTTTTACCCTGATTAGCGAAAATGCCTGAAAACGTCCTGTGAGTTTTTAATTTCTTAAATGTTTAATGCTATTACTTAAAAATGCAGAACAACACTTTAGTCCAAGAGCACACTGGTGCTCTCTCCTGGTTCAAGTCTCTCAAAGCTGAATCACTAGGTAGCAAAAGAGTTTCAAACTCACAGAAAAGCGTTTTATAGCCAACTGTGAAAATAATTCCATTTTCTTAGCTTGTAGTAATAGGTTTCTTCTGTATTTCCAATGAAACTCTGACATAATGATTCTCTCTCGTGTCTCTCATGGCTCCCCAACATTTGGTCATACTATCACCATCACGGGTTTTTTGTTTAGGGGCTATTGGATGTTTACAATGATTAGGCATAATTTCACTGTAAACGCCTGTTTGTTTATTCTCTATGGTTTATGCCTAGAAATTTGAAATGCAGATCAGGCACTTCAGATCACTAGAGAACACTGTGCTTCTTTCTGGTTCAAGTATTCAAAGCTGATCACTAGGTAAACCAAAAGAATTTCAAAAATCTCAGGATATAGAAGTTTTTAGCGAACTGAAAATATTTCCATGTTTCTTAGCTTTGGGCACTAGGTTTCTTTGCTTATTTCAATGATAACTCAGAGACAAGAAATGATTCTCTCATGTTGCCACCTCAAGGCTCTCAAGGTTGGTCATCCATCATCAAGGGTGTGTTGTTAACAGTTATTGGAGTTTAACCCTGATTAGGCGAAAAATGCCTGGAAAACGCCTCTGAGTTCAAAGATCCTCAAATGGTTAAAGGTAGAACTTTGAAAATGCCAGAAAAGCACTGTCATATCACAAGAGCACACTGTTGCTTCTCTGACCTGGATCCAAGTATCTCAAAGCTGAATCACTAGGTAACAAATAGAGTTTTCTAAATCTCACCGAAAAGCTTTTTAGCCAAATGGAAAAAATTCCATGTTTCTTAGCTTTGGGTACTAGGTTTCTTTGTGTATTTCAATGAAACTCTGACAAAATGATTCTCTCTTGTGCCCCTCATGGCTCCCCAAATTTGGTCAATCCATCCATCACGGCTTTTTTGTTTAGAGCCTATTGGATGTTTACCCTGATTAGGCGAATTTCACTGAAACGCCTGTAGGTTCAATTCCTCAATGGTTAATGCTAGAACTTTTGAAAAATGCAGAAAAGCACTTCAGATCACAAGAGCACACTGTGTTCTTCCGGGCATCAAGTATCTCAAAGCTGAATCAATAGGTAAACATAAAGAGAGTTTCAAACTCACAGAAAAAGCGATTTTAGCGGAAACTGAAATAATTCTTGTTTTCTTAGCTTCTGGGTGCACTAGGTTTCTTTGTGTATTTCAATGAAACTCTGACAAAATGATTCTCTCATGTGCCCATCATGGACTCCCCAAGTTTGGTCATCCCACCATCAAGGGTTTTTGCTTAAGCCTTATTTGTTTTACCTGACTTAGCCCCCCCAAAAAATATTAAAGAGAAAAACACTCACACACCACACACAGATGTTTACCCTGATTAGGCGAATATTCCTGAAAACGCGCTGTCGTGTTTAATTCCTCAATGGTTAAATGCTAGAACTTTTTTTGAAAATGCAGAACAACACTTTAGATCACAAGAGCACACTGTGCTTTCTGTCCTGGTTCAAGTATCTCAAAGCTGAATCACTAGGTAGCAAAAGAGTTTCAAACTGACAGAAAAGCGATTTAGCCAACCTGGAAATAATTTCCATGTTTTCTTAGCTTCTGGAGTGCTAGGTTTCTTTGTGTATTTCAAATGAAACTCTGACAAACATGATTCTCTCTTTGTGCCTATCAAGGCTCCCCAATTGGGTCAATCCCACCATCAAGTGTGTTTTGCTTACAGCTATTGGATGTTTACCCTGATTAGGCGAAAATTGCTTGAAAACGCCTGTGGAGTTTAATTCCTAAATGGTTAATGCTAGAACTTTGAAAATGCAGAATAAGCACTTCAAGTTCACAAGAGCACACTGTGCTTCTCTCCTGGTTCAAGTATCTCAAAGCTGAATCTCTAGGTAGCAAAAGAGTTTCAAACTCACAGAAAAGCCATTTAGCCAACTGGAAATAATTCCAATGTTTCTTAGCTTGTGGGTAACTAGGTTTCTTTGTGTATTTCAATGAAAACTCTGACAAAATGATTCTCTCTTGTGGCCCCTCATTGTGTGTGGTGTGTGGCTCCCCAAATTTGGTCATTAGTCGATCCACCATCACGGGTTTTTTGTTTAGAGATCTATTGGATATTTACCCTGATTAGGCGAATTTCACTGAAAACGCCTGTAGTTTCAATTCCTCAATGGTTAATGCTAGAACTTTGAAAATGCAGAAAAGCAATTCAGATCACAAGAGCACACTGTGCTTCTGTCCTGGTTCAAGTATCTCAAAGCTGAATCACTAGGTAGCAAAAGAGTTTCAAAACTCACAGAAAAGCGATTTTAGCCAACTGGAAATAATTCCATGTTTCTTAGCTTCTGGGTACTAGGTTTCTTTGTGTATTTCAATGAAACTCTGACAAAATGATTCTCTCTTGTGCCCCTCATGGCTCCCCAAATTTGTCAATCCCACCATCACGGGTTTTTGTTTAGAAGACTATTGGATGTTTACCCTGATTAGGCGAATTTCACTGAAAACGCCTGTAGTTTAATTCCACAATGGTTAATGCTAGAACTTTGAAAATGCAGAAAACCACTTCAGATCACAAGAGCACACTGTGCTTCTTTCCTGGTTCAAGTATCTCAAAGCTGAATCACTAGGTAGCAAAAGAGTTTCAAACTGACAGAAAAGCGTTTTAGCCAACTGGAAATAATTCCATGTTTCTTAGCTTCTGGGTACTAGGTTTCTTTGTGTATTTCAATGAAACTCTGACAAAATGATTCTCTTGTTGCCCCTCATGGCTCCCCCAAATTTAGTCGATCCACCATCACGGGTTTTTTGTTTAGAGCTTATTGGATATTTACCCTGATTAGGCGAATTTTCCTGAAAACGCCTGTAGTTCAATTCTCAAATGGTTAATGCTAGAACATTTGAAAATGCAGAAAAAGCACTTCAGATTATCACAAGAGCACACTGTGCTTCTGTCCTGGTTCAAGTATCTCAAAGCTGAATCACTAGGTAGCAAAAGAGTTTCAAACTCACAGAAAAGCGTTTTAGCCAACTGGAAATAATTCCATGTTTCTTAGCTTCTGGGTACTAGGTTTCTTTGTGTATTTCAATGAAACTCTGACAAAATGATTCTCTCTTGTGCCCCTCATGGCTCCCCAAATTTGGTCATCATCCAGCATCACGGGTTTTTTGTTTAGAACCTATTGGATATTTACCCTGATTAGGCGAATTTCACTGAAAACGCCTGTGAGTTTTAATTCCTCAATGGTTAACTGCTAGAACTTTGAAAATGCAGAAAAGCACTTCATATCACAAGAGCACACTGTGTGCTTCTGTCCTGGTTCAAGTATCTCAAAGCTGAATCACTAGGTAGCAAAAGAGTTTCAAACTGACAGAAAAGCGATTTAGCCAACTGGAAATAATTCCATGTTTCTTAGCTTCTGGTACTAGGTTTCTTTGTGTATTTCAATGAAACTCTGAAAAAATGATTCTCTCATGTGCCCCTCAAGGCTCCCCAAATTTGGTCATCCCACCATCAAGGGTGTTTTGTTTACAGCCTATTGGATGTTTACCCTGATTAGGCGAAATTTCACTGAAAACGCCTGTGAGTTTAATTCTTAAATGGTTAATGCTAGAACTTTGAAAATGCAGAACAACACTTTAGTTCACAAGAGCACACTGTGCTTCTCTCCTGGTTCAAGTATCTCAAAGCTGAATCTCTAGGTAGCAAAAGAGTTTCAAACTCACAGAAAAGCATTTTAGCCAACTGGAAATAATTCCATGTTTCTTAGCCTTGTGGGTACTAGGTTTCTTTGTGTATTTCAATGAAACTCTGACAAAATGATTCTCTCTTGTGCCCCTCATGGCTCCCCAAATTTGGTCGATCCACCATCACGGGTTTTTTGTTTAGAGCTATTGGATGTTTACCCTGATTAGGCGAATTTCCTGAAAACGCCTGTAAGTTTAATTCCTCAATGGTTAATGCTAGAACTTTGAAAATGCAGAAAAGCACTTTCAGATCACAAGAGCACACTGTGCTTCTGTCCTGGTTCAAGTATCTCAAAGCTGAATCACTAGGTAGCAAAAGAGTTTCAAACTCACAGAAAAGCGATTTAGCCAACTGGAAATAATTCCATGTTTCTTAGCTTCTGGGTGCTAGGTTTCTTTGTGTATTTCAATGAAACTCTGACAAAATGATTCTCTCTTGTGCCCTCATGGCTCCCCAAATTTGGTCATCCCAGCATCACGGGTTTTTTGTTTAGATCCTATTGGATGTTTACCCTGATTAGGCGAATTTCACTGAAAACGCCTGAAGTTTAATTCCTCAATGGTTAATGCTAGAACTTTGAAAATGCAGAAAAGCACTTCATATCACAAGAGCACACTGTGCTTCTGTCCTGGTTCAAGTATCTCAAAGCTGAATCACTAGGTAGCAAAAGAGTTTCAAACTGACAGAAAAGCGATTTAGCCAACTGGAAATAATTCCATGTTTCTTAGCTTCTGGGTACTAGGTTTCTTTGTGTATTTCATATGAAACTCTGAGAAAAATGATTCTCTCTCATGTGCCCCTATCAAGGCTCCCCAAGTTTGGTCATCCCACCATCAAGGGTGTGTTTTGTTTACAGCCTATTGGATGTTTACCCTGATTAGGCGAAAATTTGCTTGAAAACGCCTGTGAGTTTAATTCTTAAATGGTTAATGCTAGAACTTTGAAAATGCAGAACAACACTTTAGTTCACAAGAGCACACTGTGCTTCTCTCCTGGTTCAAGTATCTCAAAGCTGAATCTCTAGGTAGCAAAAGAGTTTCAAACTCACAGAAAAGCGATTTTAGCCAACTGGAAATAATTCCATGTTTCTTAGCTTCTGGGTACTAGGTTTCTTTGTGTATTTCAATGAAACTCTGACAAAATGATTCTCTCTTGTGCCCCTCATGGCTCCCCAAATTTAGTCATCCACCATCACGGGTTTTTTGTTTAGAGCCTATTGGATGTTTACCCTGATTAGGCGAATTTCACTGAAAACGCCTGTAGTTTAATTCCTCAATGGTTAAAGCTAGAACTTTGAAAATGCAGAAAAGCACTTCATATCACAAGAGCACACTGTGTTTCTGTCCTGGTTCAAGTATCTCAAAGCTGAATCACTAGGTAGCAAAAGAGTTTCAAACTCACAGAAAAGCGATTTAGCCAACTGGAAATAATTCCATGTTTCTTAGCTTCTGGGTGCTAGGTTTCTTTGTGTATTTCAATGAAACTCTGAAAAAATGATTCTCTCTTGTGCCCCTCAAGGCTCCCCAAATGTTTGGTCATCCCACCATCAAGGGTGTTTTGTTTACAGCCTATTGGATGTTTACCCTGATTAGGCGAAAATTCACTGAAAACGCCTGTGAGTTTAATTCTTAAATGGTTAATGCTAGAACTTTAAAAATGCAGAACAACACTTTAGTATCACAAGAGCACACTGTGCTTCTGTCCTGGTTCAAGTATCTCAAAGCTGAATCACTAGGTAGCAAAAGAGTTTCAAACTCACAGAAAAGCGATTTTAGCCAACTGGAAATAATTCCATGTTTCTTAGCTTCTGGGTACTAGGTTTCTTTGTGTATTTCAATGAAACTCTGACAAAATGATTTCTCTCTTGTGCCCCTCATGGCTCCCCAAATTTAGTCGATCCACCATCACGGGTTTTTTGTTTAGAGCTTATTGGATATTTACCCTGATTAGGCGAATTTCCTGAAAACGCCTGTAGTTCAATTCCTCAATGGTTAATGCTAGAACTTTGAAAATGCAGAAAAGCATTTCAGATCACAAGAGCACACTGTGCTTCTGTCCTGGTTCAAGTATCTCAAAGCTGAATCACTAGGTAGCAAAAGAGTTTCAAACTGACAGAAAAGCGATTTAGCCAACTGGAAATAATTCCATGTTTCTTAGCTTCTGGGTGCTAGGTTTCTTTGTGTATTTCAATGAAACTCTGACAAAATGATTCTCTCTTGTGCCCCTCATGGCTCCCCAAATTTGGTCATCCCAGCACCCACCATCACGGGTTTTTTGTTTAGAACCTATTGGATGTTTACCCTGATTAGGCGAATTTCACTGAAAACGCCTGAAGTTTAATTCCTCAATGGTTAAAGCTAGAACTTTGAAAATGCAGAAAAGCACTTCATATCACAAGAGCACACTGTGCTTCTGTCCTGGTTCAAGTATCTCAAAGCTGAATCACTAGGTAGCAAAAGAGTTTCAAACTGACAGAAAAGCGATTTAGCCAACTGGAAATAATTCCATGTTTCTTAGCTTCTGGGTACTAGGTTTCTTTGTGTATTTCAATGAAACTCTGAAAAATGATTCTCTCATGTGCCCCTATCATGGCTCCCCATGTTTGGTCATCCCACCATCAAGGGTTTTTTGCTTACAGCCTATTGGATGTTTACCCTGATTAGGCGAAAATGCACTGAAAACGCCTGTGAGTTTAATTCTTAAATGGTTAATGCTAGAACTTTAAAAATGCAGAACAACACTTTAGTTCACAAGAGCACACTGTGCTTCTCTCCTGGTTCAAGTATCTCAAAGCTGAATCTCTAGGTAGCAAAAGAGTTTCAAACTCACAGAAAAGCATTTAGCCAACTGGAAATAATTCCATGTTTCTTAGCTTGTGGGTACTAGGTTTCTTTGTGTATTTCAATGAAACTCTGACAAAATGATTCTCTCTTGTGCCCCTCATGGCTCCCCAAATTTAGTCGATCCACCATCACGGGTTTTTTGTTTAGAGCTTATTGGATATTTACCCTGATTAGGCGAATTTCCTGAAAACGCCTGTAGTTTCAATTCCTCAATGGTTAATGCTAGAACTTTGAAAATGCAGAAAAGCATTTCAGATCACAAGAGCACACTGTGCTTCTGTCCTGGTTCAAGTATCTCAAAGCTGAATCACTAGGTAGCAAAAGAGTTTCAAACTCACAGAAAAGCGATTTAGCCAACTGGAAATAATTCCATGTTTCTTAGCTTCTGGGTGCTAGGTTTCTTTGTGTATTTCAATGAATCTCTGACAAAATGATTCTGTCTTGTGCCCCTCATGGCTCCCCAAATTTGGTCATCCCAGCATCACGGGTTTTTTTGTTTAGAACCTATTGGATGTTTACCCTGATTAGGCGAATTTCACTGAAAACGCCTGAAGTTTAATTCCTCAATGGTTAAAGCTAGAACTTTGAAAATGCAGAAAAGCACTTCATATCACAAGAGCACACTGTGCTTCTGTCCTGGTTCAAGTATCTCAAAGCTGAATCACTAGGTAGCAAAAGAGTTTCAAACTGACAGAAAAGCGATTTAGCCAACTGGAAATAATTCCATGTTTCTTAGCTTCTGGGTACTAGGTTTCTTTGTGTATTTAATGAAACTCTGAAAAAATGATTCTCTCATGTGCCTATCAAGGCTCCCCAAGTTTGGTCATCCCACCATCAAGGGTGTTTTGTTTACAGCCTATTGGATGTTTACCCTGATTAGGCGAAAATTTGAAAACGCCTGTGAGTTTAATTCTTAAATGGTTAATGCTAGAACTTTAAAAAATGCAGAAAAACACTTTAGTTCACAAGAGCACACTGTGCTTCTCTCCTGGTTCAAGTATCTCAAAGCTGAATCTCTAGGTAGCAAAAGAGTTTCAAACTCACAGAAAAGCATTTTAGCCAACTGGAAATAATTCCATGTTTCTTAGCTTGTGGGTACTAGGTTTCTTTGTGTATTTCAATGAAACTCTGACAAAATGATTCTCTCTTGTGCCCCTCGTGGCTCCCCAAATTTAGTCGATCCACCATCACGGGTTTTTTTGTTTAGCGCTTATTGGATATTTACACTGATTAGGCGAATTTCCTGAAAACGCCTGTAGTTCAATTCCTCAATGGTTAAAGCTAGAACTTTGAAAATGCAGAAAAGCACTTCATATCACAAGAGCACACTGTGCTTCTGTCCTGGTTCAAGTATCTCAAAGCTGAATCACTAGGTAACAAAAGAGTTTCAAACTCACAGAAAAGCTTTTTAGCCAACTGGAAATAATTCCATGTTTTCTTAGCTTGTGGGTACTAGGTTTCTTTGTGTATTTCAATGAAACTCTGACAAAATGATTCTCTCTTGTGCCCCTCATGGCTCCCCAAATTTGGTCATCCACCACCACGGGTTTTTTGTTTAGAGACTATTGGATGTTTACCCTGATAGGGCGAATTTCACTGAAAACGCCTGTAGTTTAATTCCACAATGGTTAATGCTAGAACTTTGAAAAATGCAGAAAACCACTTCAGATCACAAGAGCACACTGTGCTCCTGTCCTGGTTTAAGTATCTCAAAGCTGAATCACTAGGTAGCAAAAGAGTTTCAAACTGACAGAAAAGCGATTTAGCCAACTGGAAATAATTCCATGTTTCTTAGCTTCTGGGTACTAGGTTTCTTTGTGTATTTCAATGAAACTCTGACAAAATGATTCTCTCTTGTGCCCCTCATGGCTCCCCAAATTTAGTCGATCCACCATCACGGGTTTTTTGTTTAGAGCTTATTGGATATTTACCCTGATTAGGCGAATTTCCTGAAAACGCCTGTACTTCAATTCCTCAATGGTTAATGCTAGAACTTTGAAAATGCAGAAAAGCATTTCAGATCACAAGAGCACACTGTGCTTCTGTCCTGGTTCAAGTATCTCAAAGCTGAATCACTAGGTAGCAAAAGAGTTTCAAACTGACCGAAAAGCGATTTAGCCAACTGGAAATAATTCCATGTTTCTTAGCTTCTGGGTGCTAGGATTGTTTTGTGTATTTCAATGAATCTCTGACAAAATGATTCTCTCTTGTGCCCCTCATGGCTCCCCAAATTTGGTCATCCCAGCATCACGGGTTTTTTGTTTAGAACCTATTGGATGTTTACCCTGATTAGGCGAATTTCACTGAAAACGCCTGAAGTTTAATTCCTCAATGGTTAAAGCTAGAACTTTGAAAATGCAGAAAAGCACTTCATATCACAAGAGCACACTGTGTTTCTGTCCTGGTTCAAGTATCTCAAAGCTGAATCACTAGGTAGCAAAAGAGTTTCAAACTGACAGAAAAGCGATTTAGCCAACTGGAAATAATTCCATGTTTCTTAGCTTCTGGTTGCTAGGTTTCTTTGTGTATTTCAATGAAACTCTGAAAACATGATTCTCTCATGTGCCTATCAAGGCTCCCCATGTTTGGTCATCCCACCATCAAGTGTGTTTTGCTTACAGCCTATTGGATGTTTACCCTGATTAGGCGAAAATGCTTGAAAACGCCTGTGAGTTTAATTCTTAAATGGTTAATGCTAGAACTTTAAAAATGCAGAACAACACTTTAGTTCACAAGAGCACACTGTGCTTCTCTCCTGGTTCAAGTATCTCAAAGCTGAATCTCTAGGTAGCAAAAGAGTTTCAAACTCACAGAAAAGCATTTTAGCCAACTGCAAATAATTCCATGTTTCTTAGCTTGTGGGTACTAGGTTTCTTTGTGTATTTCAATGAAACTCTGACAAAATGATTCTCTCTTGTGCCCCTCATGGCTCCCCAAATTTAGTCGATCCACCATCACGGGTTTTTTTGTTTAGAGCTTATTGGATATTTACCCTGATTAGGCGAATTTCCTGAAAACGCCTGTAGTTCAATTCCTCAATGGTTAATGCTAGAACTTTGAAAATGCAGAAAAGCATTTCAGATCACAAGAGCACACTGTGCTTCTGTCCTGGTTCAAGTATCTCAAAGCTGAATCACTAGGTAGCAAAAGAGTTTCAAACTCACAGAAAAGCGATTTAGCCAACTGGAAATAATTCCATGTTTCTTAGCTTCTGGGTGCTAGGTTTCTTTGTGTATTTCAATGAATCTCTGACAAAATAATTCTGTCTTGTGCCCCTCATGGCTCCCCAAATTTGGTCATCCCAGCATCACGGGTTTTTTGTTTAGAACCTATTGGATGTTTACCCTGATTAGGCGAATTTCACTGAAAACGTCTGAAGTTTAATTCCTCAATGGTTAAAGCTAGAACTTTGAAAATGCAGAAAAGCACTTCATATCACAAGAGCACACTGTGCTTCTGTCCTGGTTCAAGTATCTCAAAGCTGAATCACTAGGTAGCAAAAGAGTTTCAAACTGACAGAAAAGCGATTTAGCCAACTGGAAATAATTCCATGTTTCTTAGCTTCTGGGTACTAGGTTTCTTTGTGTATTTATATGAAACTCTGAAAAAATGATTCTCTCATGTGCCTATCAAGGCTCCCCAAGTTTGTTCATCCCACCATCAAGGGTGTTTTGTTTACAGCCTATTGGATGTTTACCCTGATTAGGCGAAAAGGTTGAAAACGCCTGTGAGTTTAATTCTTAAAGGGTTAATGCTAGAACTTTAAAAACACAGAACAACACTTTAGTTCACAAGAGCACACTGTGCTTCTCTCCTGGTTCAAGTATCTCAAAGCTGAATCTCTAGGTAGCAAAAGAGTTTCAAACTCACAGAAAAGCATTTTAGCCCACTGGAAATAATTCCATGTTTCTTAGCTTGTGGGTACTAGGTTTCTTTGTGTATTTCAATGAAACTCTGACAAAATGATTGTCTCTTGTGCCCCTCGTGGCTCCCCAAATTTAGTCGATCCACCATCACGGGTTTTTTGTTTAGCGCTTATTGGATATTTACACTGATTAGGCGAATTTCCTGAAAACGCCTGTAGTTCAATTCCTCAATGGTTAAAGGTAGAACTTTGAAAATGCAGAAAAGCACTTCATATCACAAGAGCACACTGTGCTTCTGTCCTGGTTCAAGTATCTCAAAGCTGAATCACTAGGTAACAAAAGAGTTTCAAACTCACAGAAAAGCTTTTTAGCCAACTGGAAATAATTCCATGTTTCTTGGCTTGTGGGTACTAGGTTTCTTTGTGTATTTCTATGAAACTCTGACAAAATGATTCCCTCTTGTGCCCCTCATGGCTCCCCAAATTTGGTCCATCCACCACCACGGGTTTTTTGTTTAGAGACTATTGGATGTTTACCCTGATAGGGCGAATTTCACTGAAAACGCCTGTAGTTTAATTCCACAATGGTTAATGCTAGAACTTTGAAAATGCAGAAAACCACTTCAGATCACAAGAGCACACTGTGCTCCTGTCCTGGTTTAAGTATCTCAAAGCTGAATCACTAGGTAGCAAAAGAGTTTCAAACTGACAGAAAAGCGATTTAGCCAACTGGAAATAATTCCATGTTTCTTAGCTTCTGGGTACTAGGTTTCTTTGTGTATTTCAATGAAACTCTGACAAAATGATTCTCTCTTGTGCCCCTCATGGCTCCCCAAATTTAGTCGATCCACCATCACGGGTTTTTTGTTTAGAGCTTATTGGATATTTACCCTGATTAGGCGAATTTCCTGAAAACGCCTGTACTTCAATTCCTCAATGGTTAATGCTAGAACTTTGAAAATGCAGAAAAGCATTTCAGATCACAAGAGCACACTGTGCTTCTGTCCTGGTTCAAGTATCTCAAAGCTGAATCACTAGGTAGCAAAAGAGTTTCAAACTGACCGAAAAGCGATTTAGCCAACTGGAAATAATTCCATGTTTCTTAGCTTCTGGGTGCTAGGATTGTTTGTGTATTTCAATGAATCTCTGACAAAATGATTCTCTCTTGTGCCCCTCATGGCTCCCCAAATTTGGTCATCCCAGCATCACGGGTTTTTTGTTTAGAACCTATTGGATGTTTACCCTGATTAGGCGAATTTCACTGAAAACGCCTGAAGTTTAATTCCTCAATGGTTAAAGCTAGAACTTTGAAAATGCAGAAAAGCACTTCATATCACAAGAGCACACTGTGTTTCTGTCCTGGTTCAAGTATCTCAAAGCTGAATCACTAGGTAGCAAAAGAGTTTCAAACTGACAGAAAAGCGATTTAGCCAACTGGAAATAATTCCATGTTTCTTAGCTTCTGGTTGCTAGGTTTCTTTGTGTATTTCAATGAAACTCTGAAAACATGATTCTCTCATGTGCCTATCAAGGCTCCCCATGTTTGGTCATCCCACCATCAAGTGTGTTTTGCTTACAGCCTATTGGATGTTTACCCTGATTAGGCGAAAATGCTTGAAAACGCCTGTGAGTTTAATTCTTAAATGGTTAATGCTAGAACTTTAAAAATGCAGAACAACACTTTAGTTCACAAGAGCACACTGTGCTTCTCTCCTGGTTCAAGTATCTCAAAGCTGAATCTCTAGGTAGCAAAAGAGTTTCAAACTCACAGAAAAGCATTTTAGCCAACTGCAAATAATTCCATGTTTCTTAGCTTGTGGGTACTAGGTTTCTTTGTGTATTTCAATGAAACTCTGACAAAATGATTCTCTCTTGTGCCCCTCATGGCTCCCCAAATTTAGTCGATCCACCATCACGGGTTTTTTGTTTAGAGCTTATTGGATATTTACCCTGATTAGGCGAATTTCCTGAAAACGCCTGTAGTTCAATTCCTCAATGGTTAATGCTAGAACTTTGAAAATGCAGAAAAGCATTTCAGATCACAAGAGCACACTGTGCTTCTGTCCTGGTTCAAGTATCTCAAAGCTGAATCACTAGGTAGCAAAAGAGTTTCAAACTCACAGAAAAGCGATTTAGCCAACTGGAAATAATTCCATGTTTCTTAGCTTCTGGGTGCTAGGTTTCTTTGTGTATTTCAATGAATCTCTGACAAAATAATTCTGTCTTGTGCCCCTCATGGCTCCCCAAATTTGGTCATCCCAGCATCACGGGTTTTTTGTTTAGAACCTATTGGATGTTTACCCTGATTAGGCGAATTTCACTGAAAACGTCTGAAGTTTAATTCCTCAATGGTTAAAGCTAGAACTTTGAAAATGCAGAAAAGCACTTCATATCACAAGAGCACACTGTGCTTCTGTCCTGGTTCAAGTATCTCAAAGCTGAATCACTAGGTAGCAAAAGAGTTTCAAACTGACAGAAAAGCGATTTAGCCAACTGGAAATAATTCCATGTTTCTTAGCTTCTGGGTACTAGGTTTCTTTGTGTATTTATATGAAACTCTGAAAAAATGATTCTCTCATGTGCCTATCAAGGCTCCCCAAGTTTGTTCATCCCACCATCAAGGGTGTTTTGTTTACAGCCTATTGGATGTTTACCCTGATTAGGCGAAAAGGTTGAAAACGCCTGTGAGTTTAATTCTTAAAGGGTTAATGCTAGAACTTTAAAAAACAGAAGAACAACACTTTAGTTCACAAGAGCACACTGTGCTTCTCTCCTGGTTCAAGTATCTCAAAGCTGAATCTCTAGGTAGCAAAAGAGTTTCAAACTCACAGAAAAGCATTTTAGCCCACTGGAAATAATTCCATGTTTCTTAGCTTGTGGGTACTAGGTTTCTTTGTGTATTTCAATGAAACTCTGACAAAATGATTGTCTCTTGTGCCCCTCGTGGCTCCCCAAATTTAGTCGATCCACCATCACGGGTTTTTTGTTTAGCGCTTATTGGATATTTACACTGATTAGGCGAATTTCCTGAAAACGCCTGTAGTTCAATTCCTCAATGGTTAAAGGTAGAACTTTGAAAATGCAGAAAAGCACTTCATATCACAAGAGCACACTGTGCTTCTGTCCTGGTTCAAGTATCTCAAAGCTGAATCACTAGGTAACAAAAGAGTTTCAAACTCACAGAAAAGCTTTTTAGCCAACTGGAAATAATTCCATGTTTCTTAGCTTGTGGGTACTAGGTTTCTTTGTGTATTTCTATGAAACTCTGACAAAATGATTCTCTCTTGTGCCCCTCATGGCTCCCCAAATTTGGTCCATCCACCATCACGGGTTTTTTGTTTAGAGACTATTGGATGTTTACCCTGATTAGGCGAATTTCACTGAAAACGCCTGTAGTTTAATTCCTCAATGGTTAATGCTAGAACTTTGAAAATGCAGAAAACCACTTCAGATCACAAGAGCACACTGTGCTTCTGTCCTGGTTTAAGTATCTCAAAGCTGAATCACTAGGTAGCAAAAGAGTTTCAAACTGACAGAAAAGCGATTTAGCCAACTGGAAATAATTCCATGTTTCTTAGCTTCTGGGTACTAGGTTTCTTTGTGTATTTCAATGAAACTCTGACAAAATGATTCTCTCTTGTGCCCCTCATGGCTCCCCAAATTTAGTCGATCCACCATCACGGGTTTTTTGTTTAGAGCTTATTGGATATTTACCCTGATTAGGCGAATTTCCTGAAAACGCCTGTACTTCAATTCCTCAATGGTTAATGCTAGAACTTTGAAAATGCAGAAAAGCACTTTCAGATCACAAGAGCACACTGTGCTTCTGTCCTGGTTCAAGTATCTCAAAGCTGAATCACTAGGTAGCAAAAGAGTTTCAAACTCACAGAAAAGCGATTTAGCCAACTGGAAATAATTCCATGTTTCTTAGCTTCTGGGTGCTAGGTTTGTTTGTGTATTTCAATGAATCTCTGACAAAATGATTCTCTCTTGTGCCCCTCATGGCTCCCCAAATTTGGTCATCCCAGCATCACGGGTTTTTTGTTTAGAGCCTATTGGATGTTTACCCTGATTAGGCGAATTTCACTGAAAACGCCTGAAGTTTAATTCCTCAATGGTTAAAGCTAGAACTTTGAAAATGCAGAAAAGCACTTCATATCACAAGAGCACACTGTGCTTCTGTCCTGGTTCAAGTATCTCAAAGCTGAATCACTAGGTAGCAAAAGAGTTTCAAACTGACAGAAAAGCGATTTAGCCAACTGGAAATAATTCCATGTTTCTTAGCTTCTGGTTGCTAGGTTTCTTTGTGTATTTCAATGAAACTCTGAAAAATGATTCTCTCATGTGCCTATCAAGGCTCCCCATGTTTGGTCATCCCACCATCAAGGGTGTTTTGCTTACAGCCTATTGGATGTTTACCCTGATTAGGCGAAAATGCTTGAAAACGCCTGTGAGTTTAATTCTTAAATGGTTAATGCTAGAACTTTAAAAATGCAGAACAACACTTTAGTTCACAAGAGCACACTGTGCTTCTCTCCTGGTTCAAGTATCTCAAAGCTGAATCTCTAGGTAGCAAAAGAGTTTCAAACTCACAGAAAAGCATTTTAGCCAACTGGAAATAATTCCATGTTTCTTAGCTTGTGGGTACTAGGTTTCTTTGTGTATTTCAATGAAACTCTGACAAAATGATTCTCTCTTGTGCCCCTCATGGCTCCCCAAATTTAGTCGATCCACCATCACGGGTTTTTTGTTTAGAGCTTATTGGATATTTACCCTGATTAGGCGAATTTCCTGAAAACGCCTGTAGTTCAATTCCTCAATGGTTAATGCTAGAACTTTGAAAATGCAGAAAAGCATTTCAGATCACAAGAGCACACTGTGCTTCTGTCCTGGTTCAAGTATCTCAAAGCTGAATCACTAGGTAGCAAAAGAGTTTCAAACTCACAGAAAAGCGATTTAGCCAACTGGAAATAATTCCATGTTTCTTAGCTTCTGGGTGCTAGGTTTCTTTGTGTATTTCAATGAATCTCTGACAAAATGATTCTGTCTTGTGCCCCTCATGGCTCCCCAAATTTGGTCATCCCAGCATCACGGGTTTTTTGTTTAGAACCTATTGGATGTTTACCCTGATTAGGCGAATTTCACTGAAAACGCCTGAAGTTTAATTCCTCAATGGTTAAAGCTAGAACTTTGAAAATGCAGAAAAGCACTTCATATCACAAGAGCACACTGTGCTTCTGTCCTGGTTCAAGTATCTCAAAGCTGAATCACTAGGTAGCAAAAGAGTTTCAAACTGACAGAAAAGCGATTTAGCCAACTGGAAATAATTCCATGTTTCTTAGCTTCTGGGTACTAGGTTTCTTTGTGTATTTATCAATGAAACTCTGAAAAAATGATTCTCTCATGTGCCTATCAAGGCTCCCCAAGTTTGTTCATCCCACCATCAAGGGTGTTTTGTTTACAGCCTATTGGATGTTTACCCTGATTAGGCGAAAAGGTTGAAAACGCCTGTGAGTTTAATTCTTAAATGGTTAATGCTAGAACTTTAAAAATGCAGAACAACACTTTAGTTCACAAGAGCACACTGTGCTTCTCTCCTGGTTCAAGTATCTCAAAGCTGAATCTCTAGGTAGCAAAAGAGTTTCAAACTCACAGAAAAGCATTTTAGCCCACTGGAAATAATTCCATGTTTCTTAGCTTGTGGGTACTAGGTTTCTTTGTGTATTTCAATGAAACTCTGACAAAATGATTCTCTCTTGTGCCCCTCATGGCTCCCCAAATTTAGTCGATCCACCATCACGGGTTTTTTGTTTAGAGCTTATTGGATATTTACCCTGATTAGGCGAATTTCCTGAAAACGCCTGTAGTTCAATTCCTCAATGGTTAATGCTAGAACTTTGAAAATGCAGAAAAGCATTTCAGATCACAAGAGCACACTGTGCTTCTGTCCTGGTTCAAGTATCTCAAAGCTGAATCACTAGGTAGCAAAAGAGTTTCAAACTGACAGAAAAGCGATTTAGCCAACTGGAAATAATTCCATGTTTCTTAGCTTCTGGGTGCTAGGATTGTTTGTGTATTTCAATGAATCTCTGACAAAATGATTCTCTCTTGTGCCCCTCATGGCTCCCCAAATTTGGTCATCCCAGCATCACGGGTTTTTTGTTTAGAACCTATTGGATGTTTACCCTGATTAGGCGAATTTCACTGAAAACGCCTGAAGTTTAATTCCTCAATGGTTAAAGCTAGAACTTTGAAAATGCAGAAAAGCACTTCATATCACAAGAGCACACTGTTTCTGTCCTGGTTCAAGTATCTCAAAGCTGAATCACTAGGTAGCAAAAGAGTTTCAAACTGACAGAAAAGCGATTTAGCCAACTGGAAATAATTCCATGTTTCTTAGCTTCTGGTTGCTAGGTTTCTTTGTGTATTTCAATGAAACTCTGAAAACATGATTCTCTCATGTGCCTATCAAGGCTCCCCATGTTTGGTCATCCCACCATCAAGTGTGTTTTGCTTACAGCCTATTGGATGTTTACCCTGATTAGGCGAAAATGCTTGAAAACGCCTGTGAGTTTAATTCTTAAATGGTTAATGCTAGAACTTTAAAAATGCAGAACAACACTTTAGTTCACAAGAGCACACTGTGCTTCTCTCCTGGTTCAAGTATCTCAAAGCTGAATCTCTAGGTAGCAAAAGAGTTTCAAACTCACAGAAAAGCATTTTAGCCAACTGGAAATAATTCCATGTTTCTTAGCTTGTGGGTACTAGGTTTCTTTGTGTATTTCAATGAAACTCTGACAAAATGATTCTCTCTTGTGCCCCTCATGGCTCCCCAAATTTAGTCGATCCACCATCACGGGTTTTTTGTTTAGAGCTTATTGGATATTTACCCTGATTAGGCGAATTTCCTGAAAACGCCTGTAGTTCAATTCCTCAATGGTTAATGCTAGAACTTTGAAAATGCAGAAAAGCATTTCAGATCACAAGAGCACACTGTGCTTCTGTCCTGGTTCAAGTATCTCAAAGCTGAATCACTAGGTAGCAAAAGAGTTTCAAACTCACAGAAAAGCGATTTAGCCAACTGGAAATAATTCCATGTTTCTTAGCTTCTGGGTGCTAGGTTTCTTTGTGTATTTCAATGAATCTCTGACAAAATAATTCTGTCTTGTGCCCCTCATGGCTCCCCAAATTTGGTCATCCCAGCATCACGGGTTTTTTGTTTAGAACCTATTGGATGTTTACCCTGATTAGGCGAATTTCACTGAAAACGTCTGAAGTTTAATTCCTCAATGGTTAAAGCTAGAACTTTGAAAATGCAGAAAAGCACTTCATATCACAAGAGCACACTGTGCTTCTGTCCTGGTTCAAGTATCTCAAAGCTGAATCACTAGGTAGCAAAAGAGTTTCAAACTGACAGAAAAGCGATTTAGCCAACTGGAAATAATTCCATGTTTCTTAGCTTCTGGGTACTAGGTTTCTTTGTGTATTTATATGAAACTCTGAAAAAATGATTCTCTCATGTGCCTATCAAGGCTCCCCAAGTTTGTTCATCCCACCATCAAGGGTGTTTTGTTTACAGCCTATTGGATGTTTACCCTGATTAGGCGAAAAGGTTGAAAACGCCTGTGAGTTTAATTCTTAAAGGGTTAATGCTAGAACTTTAAAAACACAGAACAACACTTTAGTTCACAAGAGCACACTGTGCTTCTCTCCTGGTTCAAGTATCTCAAAGCTGAATCTCTAGGTAGCAAAAGAGTTTCAAACTCACAGAAAAGCATTTTAGCCCACTGGAAATAATTCCATGTTTCTTAGCTTGTGGGTACTAGGTTTCTTTGTGTATTTCAATGAAACTCTGACAAAATGATTGTCTCTTGTGCCCCTCGTGGCTCCCCAAATTTAGTCGATCCACCATCACGGGTTTTTTGTTTAGCGCTTATTGGATATTTACACTGATTAGGCGAATTTCCTGAAAACGCCTGTAGTTCAATTCCTCAATGGTTAAAGGTAGAACTTTGAAAATGCAGAAAAGCACTTCATATCACAAGAGCACACTGTGCTTCTGTCCTGGTTCAAGTATCTCAAAGCTGAATCACTAGGTAACAAAAGAGTTTCAAACTCACAGAAAAGCTTTTTAGCCAACTGGAAATAATTCCATGTTTCTTGGCTTGTGGGTACTAGGTTTCTTTGTGTATTTCTATGAAACTCTGACAAAATGATTCCCTCTTGTGCCCCTCATGGCTCCCCAAATTTGGTCCATCCACCACCACGGGTTTTTTGTTTAGAGACTATTGGATGTTTACCCTGATAGGGCGAATTTCACTGAAAACGCCTGTAGTTTTAATTCCACAATGGTTAATGCTAGAACTTTGAAAATGCAGAAAACCACTTCAGATCACAAGAGCACACTGTGCTTCTGTCCTGGTTCAAGTATCTCAAAGCTGAATCACTAGGTAGCAAAAGAGTTTCAAACTGACAGAAAAGCGATTTAGCCAACTGGAAATAATTCCATGTTTCTTAGCTTCTGGGTACTAGGTTTCTTTGTGTATTTCAATGAAACTCTGACAAAATGATTCTCTCTTGTGCCCCTCATGGCTCCCCAAATTTAGTCGATCCACCATCACGGGTTTTTTGTTTAGAGCTTATTGGATATTTACCCTGATTAGGCGAATTTCCTGAAAACGCCTGTACTTCAATTCCTCAATGGTTAATGCTAGAACTTTGAAAATGCAGAAAAGCATTTCAGATCACAAGAGCACACTGTGCTTCTGTCCTGGTTCAAGTATCTCAAAGCTGAATCACTAGGTAGCAAAAGAGTTTCAAACTGACAGAAAAGCGATTTAGCCAACTGGAAATAATTCCATGTTTCTTAGCTTCTGGGTGCTAGGTTTCTTTGTGTATTTCAATGAATCTCTGACAAAATGATTCTCTCTTGTGCCCCTCATGGCTCCCCAAATTTGGTCATCCCACCATCACGGGTTTTTTGTTTAGAACCTATTGGATGTTTACCCTGATTAGGCGAATTTCACTGAAAACGCCTGAAGTTTAATTCCTCAATGGTTAAGCTAGAACTTTGAAAATGCAGAAAAGCACTTCATATCACAAGAGCACACTGTGCTTCTGTCCTGGTTCAAGTATCTCAAAGCTGAATCACTAGGTAGCAAAAGAGTTTCAAACTGACAGAAAAGCGATTTAGCCAACTGGAAATAATTCCATGTTTCTTAGCTTCTGGGTGCTAGGTTTCTTTGTGTATTTCAATGAAACTCTGAAAAAATGATTCTCTCATGTGCCCTCATGGCTCCCCATGTTTGGTCATCCCACCATCAAGGGTTTTTTGTTTACAGCCTATTGGATGTTTACCCTGATTAGGCGAATTTCACTGAAAACGCCTGTGAGTTTAATTCTTAAATGGTTAATGCTAGAACTTTGAAAATGCAGAAAACACTTTAGTTCACAAGAGCACACTGTGCTTCTCTCCTGGTTCAAGTATCTCAAAGCTGAATCACTAGGTAGCAAAAGAGTTTCAAACTCACAGAAAAGCGATTTTAGCCAACTGGAAATAATTCCATGTTTCTTAGCTTGTGGGTACTAGGTTTCTTTGTGTATTTCAATGAAACTCTGACAAAATGATTCTCTCTTGTGCCCCTCATGGCTCCCCAAATTTAGTCGATCCACCATCACGGGTTTTTTGTTTAGAGCTTATTGGATATTTACCCTGATTAGGCGAATTTCCTGAAAACGCCTGTAGTTCAATTCCTCAATGGTTAATGCTAGAACTTTGAAAATGCAGAAAAGCATTTCAGATCACAAGAGCACACTGTGCTTCTGTCCTGGTTCAAGTATCTCAAAGCTGAATCACTAGGTAGCAAAAGAGTTTCAAACTCACAGAAAAGCGATTTAGCCAACTGGAAATAATTCCATGTTTCTTAGCTTCTGGGTGCTAGGTTTCTTTGTGTATTTCAATGAATCTCTGACAAAATGATTCTCTCTTGTGCCCCTCATGGCTCCCCAAATTTGGTCATCCCAGCATCACGGGTTTTTTGTTTAGAACCTATTGGATGTTTACCCTGATTAGGCGAATTTCACTGAAAACGCCTGAAGTTTAATTCCTCAATGGTTAAAGCTAGAACTTTGAAAATGCAGAAAAGCACTTCATATCACAAGAGCACACTGTGCTTCTGTCCTGGTTCAAGTATCTCAAAGCTGAATCACTAGGTAGCAAAAGAGTTTCAAACTGACAGAAAAGCGATTTAGCCAACTGGAAATAATTCCATGTTTCTTAGCTTCTGGGTACTAGGTTTCTTTGTGTATTTCATATGAAACTCTGAAAAAATGATTCTCTCATGTGCCTATCAAGGCTCCCCAAGTTTGGTCATCCCACCATCAAGGGTGTTTTGTTTACAGCCTATTGGATGTTTACCCTGATTAGGCGAAAATGGTTGAAAACGCCTGTGAGTTTAATTCTTAAATGGTTAATGCTAGAACTTTAAAAATGCAGAACAACACTTTAGTTCACAAGAGCACACTGTGCTTCTCTCCTGGTTCAAGTATCTCAAAGCTGAATCTCTAGGTAGCAAAAGAGTTTCAAACTCACAGAAAAGCATTTTAGCCAACTGGAAATAATTCCATGTTTCTTAGCTTGTGGGTACTAGGTTTCTTTGTGTATTTCAATGAAACTCTGACAAAATGATTCTCTCTTGTGCCCCTCATGGCTCCCCAAATTTAGTCGATCCACCATCACGGGTTTTTTGTTTAGAGCTTATTGGATATTTACCCTGATTAGGCGAATTTCCTGAAAACGCCTGTAGTTCAATTCCTCAATGGTTAATGCTAGAACTTTGAAAATGCAGAAAAGCACTTCAGATCACAAGAGCACACTGTGCTTCTGTCCTGGTTCAAGTATCTCAAAGCTGAATCACTAGGTAGCAAAAGAGTTTCAAACTCACAGAAAAGCGATTTAGCCAACTGGAAATAATTCCATGTTTCTTAGCTTCTGGGTGCTAGGTTTCTTTGTGTATTTCAATGAAACTCTGACAAAATGATTCTCTCTTGTGCCCCTCATGGCTCCCCAAATTTGGTCATCCCACCATCACGGGTTTTTTGTTTAGAACCTATTGGATGTTTACCCTGATTAGGCGAATTTCACTGAAAACGCCTGAAGTTTAATTCCTCAATGGTTAATGCTAGAACTTTGAAAATGCAGAAAAGCACTTCATATCACAAGAGCACACTGTGCTTCTGTCCTGGTTCAAGTATCTCAAAGCTGAATCACTAGGTAGCAAAAGAGTTTCAAACTGACAGAAAAGCGATTTAGCCAACTGGAAATAATTCCATGTTTCTTAGCTTCTGGGTACTAGGTTTCTTTGTGTATTTCAATGAAACTCTGAAAAAATGATTCTCTCATGTGCCTATCAAGGCTCCCCAAGTTTGTCATCCCACCATCAAGGGTGTTTTTTGTTTACAGCCTATTGGATGTTTACCCTGATTAGGCGAAAATTTTGAAAACGCCTGTGAGTTTAATTCTTAAATGGTTAATGCTAGAACTTTAAAAATGCAGAACAACACTTTAGTTCACAAGAGCACACTGTGCTTCTCTCCTGGTTCAAGTATCTCAAAGCTGAATCTCTAGGTAGCAAAAGAGTTTCAAACTCACAGAAAAGCATTTTAGCCAACTGGAAATAATTCCATGTTTCTTAGCTTGTGGGTACTAGGTTTCTTTGTGTATTTCAATGAAACTCTGACAAAATGATTCTCTCTTGTGCCCCTCATGGCTCCCCAAATTTAGTCGATCCACCATCACGGGTTTTTTGTTTAGAGCTTATTGGATATTTACCCTGATTAGGCGAATTTCCTGAAAACGCCTGTAGTTCAATTCCTCAATGGTTAATGCTAGAACTTTGAAAATGCAGAAAAGCATTTCAGATCACAAGAGCACACTGTGCTTCTGTCCTGGTTCAAGTATCTCAAAGCTGAATCACTAGGTAGCAAAAGAGTTTCAAACTGACCGAAAAGCGATTTAGCCAACTGGAAATAATTCCATGTTTCTTAGCTTCTGGGTGCTAGGTTTGTTTGTGTATTTCAATGAATCTCTGACAAAATGATTCTCTCTTGTGCCCCTCATGGCTCCCCAAATTTGGCATCCCAGCATCACGGGTTTTTTGTTTAGAACCTATTGGATGTTTACCCTGATTAGGCGAATTTCACTGAAAACGCCTGAAGTTTAATTCCTCAATGGTTAAAGCTAGAACTTTGAAAATGCAGAAAAGCACTTCATATCACAAGAGCACACTGTGTTTCTGTCCTGGTTCAAGTATCTCAAAGCTGAATCACTAGGTAGCAAAAGAGTTTCAAACTGACAGAAAAGCGATTTAGCCAACTGGAAATAATTCCATGTTTCTTAGCTTCTGGTTGCTAGGTTTCTTTGTGTATTTCAATGAAACTCTGAAAACATGATTCTCTCATGTGCCTATCAAGGCTCCCCATGTTTGGTCATCCCACCATCAAGTGTGTTTTGCTTACAGCCTATTGGATGTTTACCCTGATTAGGCGAAAATGCTTGAAAACGCCTGTGAGTTTAATTCTTAAATGGTTAATGCTAGAACTTTAAAAATGCAGAACAACACTTTAGTTCACAAGAGCACACTGTGCTTCTCTCCTGGTTCAAGTATCTCAAAGCTGAATCTCTAGGTAGCAAAAGAGTTTCAAACTCACAGAAAAGCATTTTAGCCAACTGAAATAATTCCATGTTTCTTAGCTTGTGGGTACTAGGTTTCTTTGTGTATTTCAATGAAACTCTGACAAAATGATTCTCTCTTGTGCCCCTCATGGCTCCCCAAATTTAGTCGATCCACCATCACGGGTTTTTTGTTTAGAGCTTATTGGATATTTACCCTGATTAGGCGAATTTCCTGAAAACGCCTGTAGTTCAATTCCTCAATGGTTAATGCTAGAACTTTGAAAATGCAGAAAAGCATTTCAGATCACAAGAGCACACTGTGCTTCTGTCCTGGTTCAAGTATCTCAAAGCTGAATCACTAGGTAGCAAAAGAGTTTCAAACTGACAGAAAAGCGATTTAGCCAACTGGAAATAATTCCATGTTTCTTAGCTTCTGGGTGCTAGGTTTCTTTGTGTATTTCAATGAATCTCTGACAAAATGATTCTCTCTTGTGCCCCTCATGGCTCCCCAAATTTGGTCATCCCAGCATCACGGGTTTTTTGTTTAGAACCTATTGGATGTTTACCCTGATTAGGCGAATTTCACTGAAAACGCCTGAAGTTTAATTCCTCAATGGTTAAAGCTAGAACTTTGAAAATGCAGAAAAGCACTTCATATCACAAGAGCACACTGTGTTTCTGTCCTGGTTCAAGTATCTCAAAGCTGAATCACTAGGTAGCAAAAGAGTTTCAAACTGACAGAAAAGCGATTTAGCCAACTGGAAATAATTCCATGTTTCTTAGCTTCTGGTTGCTAGGTTTCTTTGTGTATTTCAATGAAACTCTGAAAACATGATTCTCTCATGTGCCTATCAAGGCTCCCCATGTTTGGTCATCCCACCATCAAGTGTGTTTTGCTTACAGCCTATTGGATGTTTACCCTGATTAGGCGAAAATGCTTGAAAACGCCTGTGAGTTTAATTCTTAAATGGTTAATGCTAGAACTTTAAAAATGCAGAACAACACTTTAGTTCACAAGAGCACACTGTGCTTCTCTCCTGGTTCAAGTATCTCAAAGCTGAATCTCTAGGTAGCAAAAGAGTTTCAAACTCACAGAAAAGCATTTTAGCCAACTGGAAATAATTCCATGTTTCTTAGCTTGTGGGTACTAGGTTTCTTTGTGTATTTCAATGAAACTCTGACAAAATGATTCTCTCTTGTGCCCCTCATGGCTCCCCAAATTTAGTCGATCCACCATCACGGGTTTTTTGTTTAGAGCTTATTGGATATTTACCCTGATTAGGCGAATTTCCTGAAAACGCCTGTAGTTCAATTCCTCAATGGTTAATGCTAGAACTTTGAAAATGCAGAAAAGCATTTCAGATCACAAGAGCACACTGTGCTTCTGTCCTGGTTCAAGTATCTCAAAGCTGAATCACTAGGTAGCAAAAGAGTTTCAAACTCACAGAAAAGCGATTTAGCCAACTGGAAATAATTCCATGTTTCTTAGCTTCTGGGTGCTAGGTTTCTTTGTGTATTTCAATGAATCTCTGACAAAATGATTCTGTCTTGTGCCCCTCATGGCTCCCCAAATTTGGTCATCCCAGCATCACGGGTTTTTTGTTTAGAACCTATTGGATGTTTACCCTGATTAGGCGAATTTCACTGAAAACGCCTGAAGTTTAATTCCTCAATGGTTAAAGCTAGAACTTTGAAAATGCAGAAAAGCACTTCATATCACAAGAGCACACTGTGCTTCTGTCCTGGTTCAAGTATCTCAAAGCTGAATCACTAGGTAGCAAAAGAGTTTCAAACTGACAGAAAAGCGATTTAGCCAACTGGAAATAATTCCATGTTTCTTAGCTTCTGGGTACTAGGTTTCTTTGTGTATTTAATGAAACTCTGAAAAATGATTCTCTCATGTGCCTATCAAGGCTCCCCAAGTTTAGTCATCCCACCATCAAGGGTGTTTTGTTTACAGCCTATTGGATGTTTACCCTGATTAGGCGAAAATTTCCTGAAAACGCCTGTGAGTTTAATTCCTAAATGGTTAATGCTAGAACTTTAAAAATGCAGAAAACACTTTAGTTCACAAGAGCACACTGTGCTTCTCTCCTGGTTCAAGTATCTCAAAGCTGAATCTCTAGGTAGCAAAAGAGTTTCAAACTCACAGAAAAGCATTTTAGCCAACTGGAAATAATTCCATGTTTCTTAGCTTGTGGGTACTAGGTTTCTTTGTGTATTTCAATGAAACTCTGACAAAATGATTCTCTCTTGTGCCCCTCATGGCTCCCCAAATTTAGTCATCCCACCATCACGGGTTTTTTGTTTAGAACCTATTGGATATTTACCCTGATTAGGCGAATTTCCTGAAAACGCCTGTAGTTTAATTCCTCAATGGTTAAAGCTAGAACTTTGAAAATGCAGAAAAGCACTTCATATCACAAGAGCACACTGTGCTTCTGTCCTGGTTCAAGTATCTCAAAGCTGAATCACTAGGTAGCAAAAGAGTTTCAAACTCACAGAAAAGCTTTTTAGCCAACTGGAAATAATTCCATGTTTCTTAGCTTGTGGGTACTAGGTTTCTTTGTGTATTTCAATGAAACTCTGACAAAATGATTCTCTCTTGTGCCCCTCATGGCTCCCCAAATTTGGTCATCCCACCATCACGGGTTTTTTTGTTTAGAGCCTATTGGATGTTTACCCTGATTAGGCGAAATTTCACTGAAAACGCCTGTAGTTTAATTCCACAATGGTTAATGCTAGAACTTTTGAAAATGCAGAAAACCACTTCAGATCACAAGAGCACACTGTGCTTCTGTCCTGGTTCAAGTATCTCAAAGCTGAATCACTAGGTAGCAAAAGAGTTTCAAACTGACAGAAAAGCGATTTTAGCCAACTGGAAATAATTCCATGTTTCTTAGCTTCTGGGTACTAGGTTTCTTTGTGTATTTCAATGAAACTCTGACAAAATGATTCTCTCTTGTGCCCCTCATGGCTCCCCAAATTTAGTCGATCCACCATCACGGGTTTTTTGTTTAGAGCTTATTGGATATTTACCCTGATTAGGCGAATTTCCTGAAAACGCCTGTACTTCAATTCCTCAATGGTTAATGCTAGAACTTTGAAAATGCAGAAAAGCATTTCAGATCACAAGAGCACACTGTGCTTCTGTCCTGGTTCAAGTATCTCAAAGCTGAATCACTAGGTAGCAAAAGAGTTTCAAACTGACCGAAAAGCGATTTAGCCAACTGGAAATAATTCCATGTTTCTTAGCTTCTGGGTGCTAGGATTGTTTGTGTATTTCAATGAATCTCTGACAAAATGATTCTCTCTTGTGCCCCTCATGGCTCCCCAAATTTGGTCATCCCAGCATCACGGGTTTTTTGTTTAGAACCTATTGGATGTTTACCCTGATTAGGCGAATTTCACTGAAAACGCCTGAAGTTTAATTCCTCAATGGTTAAAGCTAGAACTTTGAAAATGCAGAAAAGCACTTCATATCACAAGAGCACACTGTGTTTCTGTCCTGGTTCAAGTATCTCAAAGCTGAATCACTAGGTAGCAAAAGAGTTTCAAACTGACAGAAAAGCGATTTAGCCAACTGGAAATAATTCCATGTTTCTTAGCTTCTGGTTGCTAGGTTTCTTTGTGTATTTCAATGAAACTCTGAAAACATGATTCTCTCATGTGCCTATCAAGGCTCCCCATGTTTGGTCATCCCACCATCAAGTGTGTTTTGCTTACAGCCTATTGGATGTTTACCCTGATTAGGCGAAAATGCTTGAAAACGCCTGTGAGTTTAATTCTTAAATGGTTAATGCTAGAACTTTAAAAATGCAGAACAACACTTTAGTTCACAAGAGCACACTGTGCTTCTCTCCTGGTTCAAGTATCTCAAAGCTGAATCTCTAGGTAGCAAAAGAGTTTCAAACTCACAGAAAAGCATTTTAGCCAACTGGAAATAATTCCATGTTTCTTAGCTTGTGGGTACTAGGTTTCTTTGTGTATTTCAATGAAACTCTGACAAAATGATTCTCTCTTGTGCCCCTCATGGCTCCCCAAATTTAGTCGATCCACCATCACGGGTTTTTTGTTTAGAGCTTATTGGATATTTACCCTGATTAGGCGAATTTCCTGAAAACGCCTGTAGTTCAATTCCTCAATGGTTAATGCTAGAACTTTGAAAATGCAGAAAAGCATTTCAGATCACAAGAGCACACTGTGCTTCTGTCCTGGTTCAAGTATCTCAAAGCTGAATCACTAGGTAGCAAAAGAGTTTCAAACTCACAGAAAAGCGATTTAGCCAACTGGAAATAATTCCATGTTTCTTAGCTTCTGGGTGCTAGGTTTCTTTGTGTATTTCAATGAATCTCTGACAAAATAATTCTGTCTTGTGCCCCTCATGGCTCCCCAAATTTGGTCATCCCAGCATCACGGGTTTTTTGTTTAGAACCTATTGGATGTTTACCCTGATTAGGCGACGAATTTCACTGAAAACGCCTGAAGTTTAATTCCTCAATGGTTAAAGCTAGAACTTTGAAAATGCAGAAAAGCACTTCATATCACAAGAGCACACTGTGCTTCTGTCCTGGTTCAAGTATCTCAAAGCTGAATCACTAGGTAGCAAAAGAGTTTCAAACTGACAGAAAAGCGATTTAGCCAACTGGAAATAATTCCATGTTTCTTAGCTTCTGGGTACTAGGTTTCTTTGTGTATTTATATGAAACTCTGAAAAAATGATTCTCTCATGTGCCTATCAAGGCTCCCCAAGTTTGTTCATCCCACCATCAAGGGTGTTTTGTTTACAGCCTATTGGATGTTTACCCTGATTAGGCGAAAAGGTTGAAAACGCCTGTGAGTTTAATTCTTAAAGGGTTAATGCTAGAACTTTAAAAACACAGAACAACACTTTAGTTCACAAGAGCACACTGTGCTTCTCTCCTGGTTCAAGTATCTCAAAGCTGAATCTCTAGGTAGCAAAAGAGTTTCAAACTCACAGAAAAGCATTTTAGCCCACTGGAAATAATTCCATGTTTCTTAGCTTGTGGGTACTAGGTTTCTTTGTGTATTTCAATGAAACTCTGACAAAATGATTCTCTCTTGTGCCCCTCGTGGCTCCCCAAATTTAGTCGATCCACCATCACGGGTTTTTTGTTTAGCGCTTATTGGATATTTACCCTGATTAGGCGAATTTCCTGAAAACGCCTGTAGTTCAATTCCTCAATGGTTAAAGGCTAGAACTTTGAAAATGCAGAAAAGCATTTCAGATCACAAGAGCACACTGTGCTTCTGTCCTGGTTCAAGTATCTCAAAGCTGAATCACTAGGTAGCAAAAGAGTTTCAAACTCACAGAAAAGCGATTTAGCCAACTGGAAATAATTCCATGTTTCTTAGCTTCTGGGTGCTAGGTTTCTTTGTGTATTTCAATGAATCTCTGACAAAATGATTCTCTCTTGTGCCCCTCATGGCTCCCCAAATTTGGTCATCCCAGCATCACGGGTTTTTTGTTTAGAACCTATTGGATGTTTACCCTGATTAGGCGAATTTCACTGAAAACGCCTGAAGTTTAATTCCTCAATGGTTAAAGCTAGAACTTTGAAAATGCAGAAAAGCACTTCATATCACAAGAGCACACTGTGTTTCTGTCCTGGTTCAAGTATCTCAAAGCTGAATCACTAGGTAGCAAAAGAGTTTCAAACTGACAGAAAAGCGATTTAGCCAACTGGAAATAATTCCATGTTTCTTAGCTTCTGGTTGCTAGGTTTCTTTGTGTATTTCAATGAAACTCTGAAAACATGATTCTCTCATGTGCCTATCAAGGCTCCCCATGTTTGGTCATCCCACCATCAAGTGTGTTTTGCTTACAGCCTATTGGATGTTTACCCTGATTAGGCGAAAATGCTTGAAAACGCCTGTGAGTTTAATTCTTAAATGGTTAATGCTAGAACTTTAAAAATGCAGAACAACACTTTAGTTCACAAGAGCACACTGTGCTTCTCTCCTGGTTCAAGTATCTCAAAGCTGAATCTCTAGGTAGCAAAAGAGTTTCAAACTCACAGAAAAGCATTTTAGCCAACTGCAAATAATTCCATGTTTCTTAGCTTGTGGGTACTAGGTTTCTTTGTGTATTTCAATGAAACTCTGACAAAATGATTCTCTCTTGTGCCCCTCATGGCTCCCCAAATTTAGTCGATCCACCATCACGGGTTTTTTGTTTAGAGCTTATTGGATATTTACCCTGATTAGGCGAATTTCCTGAAAACGCCTGTAGTTCAATTCCTCAATGGTTAATGCTAGAACTTTGAAAATGCAGAAAAGCATTTCAGATCACAAGAGCACACTGTGCTTCTGTCCTGGTTCAAGTATCTCAAAGCTGAATCACTAGGTAGCAAAAGAGTTTCAAACTCACAGAAAAGCGATTTAGCCAACTGGAAATAATTCCATGTTTCTTAGCTTCTGGGTGCTAGGTTTCTTTGTGTATTTCAATGAATCTCTGACAAAATAATTCTGTCTTGTGCCCCTCATGGCTCCCCAAATTTGGTCATCCCAGCATCACGGGTTTTTTGTTTAGAACCTATTGGATGTTTACCCTGATTAGGCGAATTTCACTGAAAACGCCTGAAGTTTAATTCCTCAATGGTTAAAGCTAGAACTTTGAAAATGCAGAAAAGCACTTCATATCACAAGAGCACACTGTGCTTCTGTCCTGGTTCAAGTATCTCAAAGCTGAATCACTAGGTAGCAAAAGAGTTTCAAACTGACAGAAAAGCGATTTAGCCAACTGGAAATAATTCCATGTTTCTTAGCTTCTGGGTACTAGGTTTCTTTGTGTATTTATATGAAACTCTGAAAAAATGATTCTCTCATGTGCCTATCAAGGCTCCCCAAGTTTGTTCATCCCACCATCAAGGGTGTTTTGTTTACAGCCTATTGGATGTTTACCCTGATTAGGCGAAAAGGTTGAAAACGCCTGTGAGTTTAATTCTTAAAGGGTTAATGCTAGAACTTTAAAAACACAGAACAACACTTTAGTTCACAAGAGCACACTGTGCTTCTCTCCTGGTTCAAGTATCTCAAAGCTGAATCTCTAGGTAGCAAAAGAGTTTCAAACTCACAGAAAAGCATTTTAGCCCACTGGAAATAATTCCATGTTTCTTAGCTTGTGGGTACTAGGTTTCTTTGTGTATTTCAATGAAACTCTGACAAAATGATTGTCTCTTGTGCCCCTCGTGGCTCCCCAAATTTAGTCGATCCACCATCACGGGTTTTTTGTTTAGCGCTTATTGGATATTTACACTGATTAGGCGAATTTCCTGAAAACGCCTGTAGTTCAATTCCTCAATGGTTAAAGGTAGAACTTTGAAAATGCAGAAAAGCACTTCATATCACAAGAGCACACTGTGCTTCTGTCCTGGTTCAAGTATCTCAAAGCTGAATCACTAGGTAACAAAAGAGTTTCAAACTCACAGAAAAGCTTTTTAGCCAACTGGAAATAATTCCATGTTTCTTGGCTTGTGGGTACTAGGTTTCTTTGTGTATTTCTATGAAACTCTGACAAAATGATTCCCTCTTGTGCCCCTCATGGCTCCCCAAATTTGGTCCATCCACCACCACGGGTTTTTTGTTTAGAGACTATTGGATGTTTACCCTGATAGGGCGAATTTCACTGAAAACGCCTGTAGTTTAATTCCACAATGGTTAATGCTAGAACTTTGAAAATGCAGAAAACCACTTCAGATCACAAGAGCACACTGTGCTCCTGTCCTGGTTTTAAGTATCTCAAAGCTGAATCACTAGGTAGCAAAAGAGTTTCAAACTGACAGAAAAGCGATTTAGCCAACTGGAAATAATTCCATGTTTCTTAGCTTCTGGGTACTAGGTTTCTTTGTGTATTTCAATGAAACTCTGACAAAATGATTCTCTCTTGTGCCCCTCATGGCTCCCCAAATTTAGTCGATCCACCATCACGGGTTTTTTGTTTAGAGCTTATTGGATATTTACCCTGATTAGGCGAATTTCCTGAAAACGCCTGTACTTCAATTCCTCAATGGTTAATGCTAGAACTTTGAAAATGCAGAAAAGCATTTCAGATCACAAGAGCACACTGTGCTTCTGTCCTGGTTCAAGTATCTCAAAGCTGAATCACTAGGTAGCAAAAGAGTTTCAAACTGACCGAAAAGCGATTTAGCCAACTGGAAATAATTCCATGTTTCTTAGCTTCTGGGTGCTAGGATTGTTTGTGTATTTCAATGAATCTCTGACAAAATGATTCTCTCTTGTGCCCCTCATGGCTCCCCAAATTTGGTCATCCCAGCATCACGGGTTTTTTGTTTAGAACCTATTGGATGTTTACCCTGATTAGGCGAATTTCACTGAAAACGCCTGAAGTTTAATTCCTCAATGGTTAAAGCTAGAACTTTGAAAATGCAGAAAAGCACTTCATATCACAAGAGCACACTGTGTTTCTGTCCTGGTTCAAGTATCTCAAAGCTGAATCACTAGGTAGCAAAAGAGTTTCAAACTGACAGAAAAGCGATTTAGCCAACTGGAAATAATTCCATGTTTCTTAGCTTCTGGTTGCTAGGTTTCTTTGTGTATTTCAATGAAACTCTGAAAACATGATTCTCTCATGTGCCTATCAAGGCTCCCCATGTTTGGTCATCCCACCATCAAGTGTGTTTTGCTTACAGCCTATTGGATGTTTACCCTGATTAGGCGAAAATGCTTGAAAACGCCTGTGAGTTTAATTCTTAAATGGTTAATGCTAGAACTTTAAAAATGCAGAACAACACTTTAGTTCACAAGAGCACACTGTGCTTCTCTCCTGGTTCAAGTATCTCAAAGCTGAATCTCTAGGTAGCAAAAGAGTTTCAAACTCACAGAAAAGCATTTTAGCCAACTGCAAATAATTCCATGTTTCTTAGCTTGTGGGTACTAGGTTTCTTTGTGTATTTCAATGAAACTCTGACAAAATGATTCTCTCTTGTGCCCCTCATGGCTCCCCAAATTTAGTCGATCCACCATCACGGGTTTTTTGTTTAGAGCTTATTGGATATTTACCCTGATTAGGCGAATTTCCTGAAAACGCCTGTAGTTCAATTCCTCAATGGTTAATGCTAGAACTTTGAAAATGCAGAAAAGCATTTCAGATCACAAGAGCACACTGTGCTTCTGTCCTGGTTCAAGTATCTCAAAGCTGAATCACTAGGTAGCAAAAGAGTTTCAAACTCACAGAAAAGCGATTTAGCCAACTGGAAATAATTCCATGTTTCTTAGCTTCTGGGTGCTAGGTTTCTTTGTGTATTTCAATGAATCTCTGACAAAATAATTCTGTCTTGTGCCCCTCATGGCTCCCCAAATTTGGTCATCCCAGCATCACGGGTTTTTTGTTTAGAACCTATTGGATGTTTACCCTGATTAGGCGAATTTCACTGAAAACGTCTGAAGTTTAATTCCTCAATGGTTAAAGCTAGAACTTTGAAAAAAAATGCAGAAAAGCACTTCATATCACAAGAGCACACTGTGCTTCTGTCCTGGTTCAAGTATCTCAAAGCTGAATCACTAGGTAGCAAAAGAGTTTCAAACTGACAGAAAAGCGATTTAGCCAACTGGAAATAATTCCATGTTTCTTAGCTTCTGGGTACTAGGTTTCTTTGTGTATTTATATGAAACTCTGAAAAAATGATTCTCTCATGTGCCTATCAAGGCTCCCCAAGTTTGTTCATCCCACCATCAAGGGTGTTTTGTTTACAGCCTATTGGATGTTTACCCTGATTAGGCGAAAAGGTTGAAAACGCCTGTGAGTTTAATTCTTAAAGGGTTAATGCTAGAACTTTAAAAACACAGAACAACACTTTAGTTCACAAGAGCACACTGTGCTTCTCTCCTGGTTCAAGTATCTCAAAGCTGAATCTCTAGGTAGCAAAAGAGTTTCAAACTCACAGAAAAGCATTTTAGCCCACTGGAAATAATTCCATGTTTCTTAGCTTGTGGGTACTAGGTTTCTTTGTGTATTTCAATGAAACTCTGACAAAATGATTGTCTCTTGTGCCCCTCGTGGCTCCCCAAATTTAGTCGATCCACCATCACGGGTTTTTTGTTTAGCGCTTATTGGATATTTACACTGATTAGGCGAATTTCCTGAAAACGCCTGTAGTTCAATTCCTCAATGGTTAAAGGTAGAACTTTGAAAATGCAGAAAAGCACTTCATATCACAAGAGCACACTGTGCTTCTGTCCTGGTTCAAGTATCTCAAAGCTGAATCACTAGGTAACAAAAGAGTTTCAAACTCACAGAAAAGCTTTTTAGCCAACTGGAAATAATTCCATGTTTCTTGGCTTGTGGGTACTAGGTTTCTTTGTGTATTTCTATGAAACTCTGACAAAATGATTCTCTCTTGTGCCCCTCATGGCTCCCCAAATTTGGTCATCCACCATCACGGGTTTTTTGTTTAGAGACTATTGGATGTTTACCCTGATTAGGCGAATTTCACTGAAAACGCCTGTAGTTTAATTCCTCAATGGTTAATGCTAGAACTTTGAAAATGCAGAAAAGCACTTCAGATCACAAGAGCACACTGTGCTTCTGTCCTGGTTCAAGTATCTCAAAGCTGAATCACTAGGTAGCAAAAGAGTTTCAAACTGACAGAAAAGCGATTTAGCCAACTGGAAATAATTCCATGTTTCTTAGCTTCTGGGTACTAGGTTTCTTTGTGTATTTCAATGAAACTCTGACAAAATGATTCTCTCTTGTGCCCCTCATGGCTCCCCAAATTTAGTCGATCCACCATCACGGGTTTTTTGTTTAGAGCTTATTGGATATTTACCCTGATTAGGCGAATTTCCTGAAAACGCCTGTAGTTCAATTCCTTAAATGGTTAATGCTAGAACTTTAAAAAATGCAGAAAAGCATTTCAGATCACAAGAGCACACTGTGCTTCTGTCCTGGTTCAAGTATCTCAAAGCTGAATCTCTAGGTAGCAAAAGAGTTTCAAACTCACGAAAAGCGATTTTAGCCAACTGGAAATAATTCCATGTTTCTTAGCTTCTGGGTGCTAGGATTGTTTGTGTATTTCAATGAATCTCTGACAAAATGATTCTCTCTTGTGCCCCTCATGGCTCCCCAAATTTGGTCATCCCAGCATCACGGGTTTTTTGTTTAGAACCTATTGGATGTTTACCCTGATTAGGCGAATTTCACTGAAAACGCCTGAAGTTTAATTCCTCAATGGTTAAAGCTAGAACTTTGAAAATGCAGAAAAGCACTTCATATCACAAGAGCACACTGTGTGTTTCTGTCCTGGTTCAAGTATCTCAAAGCTGAATCACTAGGTAGCAAAAGAGTTTCAAACTGACAGAAAAGCGATTTAGCCAACTGGAAATAATTCCATGTTTCTTAGCTTTCTGGTTGCTAGGTTTCTTTGTGTATTTCAATGAAACTCTGAAAACATGATTCTCTCATGTGCCTATCAAGGCTCCCCATGTTTGGTCATCCCACCATCAAGTGTTTTTTGCTTACAGCCTATTGGATGTTTACCCTGATTAGGCGAAAATGCTTCACTGAAAACGCCTGTGAGTTTAATTCTTAAATGGTTAATGCTAGAACTTTAAAAATGCAGAAAAACACTTTAGTTCACAAGAGCACACTGTGCTTCTCTCCTGGTTCAAGTATCTCAAAGCTGAATCTCTAGGTAGCAAAAGAGTTTCAAACTCACAGAAAAGCATTTTAGCCAACTGCAAATAATTCCATGTTTCTTAGCTTGTGGGTACTAGGTTTCTTTGTGTATTTCAATGAAACTCTGACAAAATGATTCTCTCTTGTGCCCCTCATGGCTCCCCAAATTTAGTCGATCCACCATCACGGGTTTTTTGTTTAGAGCTTATTGGATATTTACCCTGATTAGGCGAATTTCCTGAAAACGCCTGTAGTTCAATTCCTCAATGGTTAATGCTAGAACTTTGAAAATGCAGAAAAGCATTTCAGATCACAAGAGCACACTGTGCTTCTGTCCTGGTTCAAGTATCTCAAAGCTGAATCACTAGGTAGCAAAAGAGTTTCAAACTCACAGAAAAGCGATTTAGCCAACTGGAAATAATTCCATGTTTCTTAGCTTCTGGGTGCTAGGTTTCTTTGTGTATTTCAATGAATCTCTGACAAAATAATTCTGTCTTGTGCCCCTCATGGCTCCCCAAATTTGGTCATCCCAGCATCACGGGTTTTTTGTTTAGAACCTATTGGATGTTTACCCTGATTAGGCGAATTTCACTGAAAACGTCTGAAGTTTAATTCCTCAATGGTTAAAGCTAGAACTTTGAAAATGCAGAAAAGCACTTCATATCACAAGAGCACACTGTGCTTCTGTCCTGGTTCAAGTATCTCAAAGCTGAATCACTAGGTAGCAAAAGAGTTTCAAACTGACAGAAAAGCGATTTAGCCAACTGGAAATAATTCCATGTTTCTTAGCTTCTGGGTACTAGGTTTCTTTGTGTATTTATATGAAACTCTGAAAAAATGATTCTCTCATGTGCCTATCAAGGCTCCCCAAGTTTGTTCATCCCACCATCAAGGGTGTTTTGTTTACAGCCTATTGGATGTTTACCCTGATTAGGCGAAAAGGTTGAAAACGCCTGTGAGTTTAATTCTTAAAGGGTTAATGCTAGAACTTTAAAAACACAGAACAACACTTTAGTTCACAAGAGCACACTGTGCTTCTCTCCTGGTTCAAGTATCTCAAAGCTGAATCTCTAGGTAGCAAAAGAGTTTCAAACTCACAGAAAAGCATTTTAGCCCACTGGAAATAATTCCATGTTTCTTAGCTTGTGGGTACTAGGTTTCTTTGTGTATTTCAATGAAACTCTGACAAAATGATTGTCTCTTGTGCCCCTCGTGGCTCCCCAAATTTAGTCGATCCACCATCACGGGTTTTTTGTTTAGCGCTTATTGGATATTTACACTGATTAGGCGAATTTCCTGAAAACGCCTGTAGTTCAATTCCTCAATGGTTAAAGGTAGAACTTTGAAAATGCAGAAAAGCACTTCATATCACAAGAGCACACTGTGCTTCTGTCCTGGTTCAAGTATCTCAAAGCTGAATCACTAGGTAACAAAAGAGTTTCAAACTCACAGAAAAGCTTTTTAGCCAACTGGAAATAATTCCATGTTTCTTGGCTTGTGGGTACTAGGTTTCTTTGTGTATTTCTATGAAACTCTGACAAAATGATTCCCTCTTGTGCCCCTCATGGCTCCCCAAATTTGGTCCATCCACCACCACGGGTTTTTTGTTTAGAGACTATTGGATGTTTACCCTGATAGGGCGAATTTCACTGAAAACGCCTGTAGTTTAATTCCACAATGGTTAATGCTAGAACTTTGAAAATGCAGAAAACCACTTCAGATCACAAGAGCACACTGTGCTCCTGTCCTGGTTTAAGTATCTCAAAGCTGAATCACTAGGTAGCAAAAGAGTTTCAAACTGACAGAAAAGCGATTTAGCCAACTGGAAATAATTCCATGTTTCTTAGCTTCTGGGTACTAGGTTTCTTTGTGTATTTCAATGAAACTCTGACAAAATGATTCTCTCTTGTGCCCCTCATGGCTCCCCAAATTTAGTCGATCCACCATCACGGGTTTTTTGTTTAGAGCTTATTGGATATTTACCCTGATTAGGCGAATTTCCTGAAAACGCCTGTACTTCAATTCCTCAATGGTTAATGCTAGAACTTTGAAAATGCAGAAAAGCATTTCAGATCACAAGAGCACACTGTGCTTCTGTCCTGGTTCAAGTATCTCAAAGCTGAATCACTAGGTAGCAAAAGAGTTTCAAACTGACAGAAAAGCGATTTAGCCAACTGGAAATAATTCCATGTTTCTTAGCTTCTGGGTGCTAGGTTTCTTTGTGTATTTCAATGAATCTCTGACAAAATGATTCTCTCTTGTGCCCCTCATGGCTCCCCAAATTTGGTCATCCCAGCATCACGGGTTTTTTGTTTAGAACCTATTGGATGTTTACCCTGATTAGGCGAATTTCACTGAAAACGCCTGAAGTTTAATTCCTCAATGGTTAAAGCTAGAACTTTGAAAATGCAGAAAAGCACTTCATATCACAAGAGCACACTGTGTTTCTGTCCTGGTTCAAGTATCTCAAAGCTGAATCACTAGGTAGCAAAAGAGTTTCAAACTGACAGAAAAGCGATTTAGCCAACTGGAAATAATTCCATGTTTCTTAGCTTCTGGGTGCTAGGTTTCTTTGTGTATTTATATGAAACTCTGAAAACATGATTCTCTCATGTGCCTATCAAGGCTCCCCATGTTTGGTCATCCCACCATCAAGTGTGTTTTGTTTACAGCCTATTGGATGTTTACCCTGATTAGGCGAAAATGCTTGAAAACGCCTGTGAGTTTAATTCTTAAATGGTTAATGCTAGAACTTTAAAAAAATGCAGAACAACACTTTAGTTCACAAGAGCACACTGTGCTTCTCTCCTGGTTCAAGTATCTCAAAGCTGAATCTCTAGGTAGCAAAAGAGTTTCAAACTCACAGAAAAGCATTTTAGCCAACTGGAAATAATTCCATGTTTCTTAGCTTGTGGGTACTAGGTTTCTTTGTGTATTTCAATGAAACTCTGACAAAATGATTGTCTCTTGTGCCCCTCATGGCTCCCCAAATTTAGTCGATCCACCATCACGGGTTTTTTGTTTAGCGCTTATTGGATATTTACCTGATTAGGCGAATTTCCTGAAAACGCCTGTAGTTCAATTCCTCAATGGTTAAAGCTAGAACTTTGAAAATGCAGAAAAGCACTTCATATCACAAGAGCACACTGTGCTTCTGTCCTGGTTCAAGTATCTCAAAGCTGAATCACTAGGTAACAAAAGAGTTTCAAACTCACAGAAAAGCTTTTTAGCCAACT